>CAUYSK010118924.1:0-28608 GCA_963575035.1 Avahi laniger | reverse complement strand
ATATAGAATTCTAGATTAATTTTTTTTTCTTTTTAAACTTTTCAGCATTTTAAAGATGTCATTCCATTTTCTCCTAGTTTGCATTGCTTCTGGTGAAAAGTTTGCAGACTTTTCCCCCCTTTACCTCTGTAATATGTCTTTTCTTTCCCCTCTGTTTTTAAGATTTTCGTCTTGTAATTTTTTAAAAAACAATTTGATTATAGCATGTCTTGATGTGTTTTTGTGTGTGTGTGCTTCATTGATCTTGGCTCTATGGGTTGATAGATTTTATCAAATTCAGAAAAAAAAATGGTGCCATTGTTTTTTCAAATATTTTTGGTTGGATGCCGACATTGTCAATTTTATGTTTGAGTGTCTGGATTTTGTTTTCTCCCTTTAAGGCATATTGAGCTATTCTTTTCTGGTAGGCTGTTAATATCATTTTGGTTTGATTTTATCCTTTGGAGGCTTCTTTTTAAACTGTGTTAGACAAGATTTAGTGCTTTCTACCAGGAAAGTTTAGCCACACTTCTAGGGCTTATTTCTTCTGGGATCTCTACTGATTGCCTGGAGTGATCACCAAGGACTTTCAAGTCTGATTTTTGGTAACTCTTGTGCTTCCCAGCCCTTTGTCAACTCTGAGAACTGTTCAGCTTCCAGCTTTCCAGCCACTCTTTACCAGATCTCTTGGAATTTCAGTGTGCATATGTGCATCTTAGCATTCAGCAAAGACTAAAGAGGGCTCTTGTGTATAGTTTCAGAGCCCTCTTTCTGCATCACTCCTTCCTCTTTGGAGGTCTATGTCCCCGCAGCTTTCAGCTGCCTCAAGGTTTTTGAATTCTGACCTTCATTTCCTCAGCTGCATGAGGTCACTGTGCTTTCCTTGGGATCCTCCATCCTGCTTTGTGGCCTGGCATGTGCCCCAGGTGGAAAGCCAGGATGATCTTAGGGCTCACCTCATTTGTTTCCCTCTCTCAGGGGTCACTCTTCCTGTGCTGCCTGTTGTGCAAGGTCTCAGACGGCTATCTAATATGTCTTTTCTACTTTTCTAGTTGTTTAACACAGGAAGATAAAATTCAGTCTCTATTGCTCCGTCATGGAAGCAGAAGCTTTATTCCTACTTCAATGAGAGTTTTTTTCTTGATGTGATATTTAACTTCATATTCTTTAATATAAGTTGATCATTTTTCTCTCCTTTAATAAAATACTTTCATAAAACACATTCCTACATATCCTATTATTAGAACATCCTTGAGTGTTATTCATAGTGTATTTTTTCACATTTTAAAAATTAAATTTGGTCATGTCTCATTTTGAATTTTTGTGCTCATTTTCATACTGTGAGGGTGGCCTGGGGTTTTTGTTTCTCATGTTATCTGTGTTTCATTTTTGTAACGTTACCCCAGCTTTTCAAATAATGTGGGGAGCATTCCTTCTTCTAGATTCTGAAATACTTTGGAGTGATCTGTTCCTTGAGCATTTGTTAGAACTTTCTAGTACAACCATTTGGGCTTGAAGTTTTGAGAGATGATTTTTAACTACTGACTCAATTTCTTTAATGATAATAAGTTTATTAAGATTTCTTGAATCAGTTTTAGTAACTTCTGTTTTTCTAGTAAATTATCTATACCATCTAAATTTTCAGATTACTGGCATAATGTTGGTTCATATTATCCTTTTATTTTTTTAATATTAATGTCTGTTTTATCTATAGCTATAACCTCTCTTTTCATTTATGATATTTTTTATTTTCTATTTTTTTTCCTTTTTTCTTCCTCAGTTTTGCCAGTTTTTCCATTCCATTTGTTTTTTCATAGTGCCATGTTTGGGCTCTGTTGATTCCCTGAATTTTATCTTGGTATTTTATATCTTACATGTGCTTTTATCTTTATTACTCCTTTTTAATCTTTCTTTCAGTTTAATCTATTACTGTTTTTCACAAATTCCTAAATAGGCTGGTTAAGTTATTAATTTTCAGGTATCCTTCTTTTCTAATAAAAGTTTTTAAAACTCCAAATTTCTCTCTAAATACCACTTAACCCATATAATCTCTGCTTGTTTTATGAAGCATTATACTTCTCCCTCTTCTTATATAAATATATAGAATTGAATTTGTTGATTGTATTTATACTCTTTAATTCCTCAGTAGTAATAATGATAGTTATTTATTCTTATAATTTACATGTTTCTTCAAATTCTGAAAGTGAAATTTTTAAATAGAATTGTCTTTTCTCAAGTGCTTCTTTTAAATATCTAAGTTTTTAAAAAAAATACTAGGTTTTTTTTTTGAATATTAGCACCATTTAACAGCCATGATCACCCATATTTAAAATACAAGAATCATTTCTTCTTTAACAGTCAAAAACTTCACATAATTTTTCTCTATGAACTGGTGTTTCTATTCCATTTCCCCTATGGGATTTTATTCTAATGTGATACATGTTTATACTTGAAAATTATTATTATTTTTTTTTGCAATTTTTTTTTATTTCAGCATATTATGGGGGTACAGAGGTTTAGGTTACGTATGTTGCCCTTGCTCCACCTCCCCCCCAAGTCAGAGCTTCAAGCGTGTCCATTCCCCAGATGGTGCGCATTGCACTCTTTGTGTATGCATATACCTGTCCTCCCCCCTGCCCGATATCCAATAAACGTTATTCTTATATGTGCACTTATGTGTTGATCAGTGAAGCTAGTTTGCTGGTGATTAGATGTGGTGCTTATTTTTCCATTCTTGGGATACTTCACTTAGAATGTGTTCCAGCTCTATCCAGGAGAATACAAGAGGTGTTATATCACCATTGTTTCTTAAAGCTAAATAGTACTCCATGGTATACATATACCACATTTTATTAATCCACTCGTATTGTTGGGCACTTGGGTTGTTTCCACATCTTTACAATTGTGAATTGTGCTGCTATAAACATTCGGGTGCAGGTGTCTTTTTTGTAGAGTGACTTTTGTTCTTTTGGGTGGATGCCCAGTAGTGGGATTGCTGGATCAAATGGTAGGTTTTTTCTTATAGTATATAGCATGCCTGTTGTGTTTTAAGAAAACTCAATATTACAAATTCCTGCTTACATTATTGACATCTATTTAGATTTAAATATGTGTGTATTTATGTGTATATGTGTGTATGCATGTGTGTATATATGCAAGCATGTTTATACACATACATTCATGTATTTGTATATATGGGAGAGAGAATGTCAGTGTCTACTGATTCCTCTAGTCTTTGATTTCTACCGTGTTGAGATAGCTGCTCTGGACCAGTTGTTATTTGGTTGTGTTCTTTCTCAAGTATTGTCCTCAAAGAATGTATATGGAAAGTTTACTTTTTGAATCCTTGCATGTTGAAAATGTTTTTCTTTTTCCACTGACAGCTACATAATATTTTGTCTAGGTATAGGATTTTTGGATCAGTTTTTCTTTTCAGTCTGTACATTATTCCAATGTCGGTAAAATTCCAAAGTTATAAATGAGAATTCCTTTAGCTAGTCTGAATCCCTTGCTTTGGTAAGTAACTTATTCTTTCTGTCTGGAAGCTTGTATAATTTTCTGTTTACTCTTGAAATTCAAGTATTTCCTGGATTCACTTCCTGAACTTAATGAGGCTTTTAATCTGCAGTCTTACTTCAGCTCAGTATAATAAAATATCTAGCACTGTATTCGTTTAATTGTATCTCCCTCATTTGTTCTTCTTTTCTTTCTCTTTTTAAATTTTTTCTGGAATTCCTGTTATTCTCATGCTGGGCTGCTGGATCTGTCCTCCAAGCCTCTTATCTCTTCCATCATTATTTCTCTCTCTTTGTTTCTTTGCTATTTGTAGTAAATATTTCATTTACTTGGTCTTCCAGAGTATTAATTTGATTTTCATCAGTGCCAGTGATTTTTTTAGTTCTTCTTCGTAGATTTTAAATTTAAACTTAAATTCAGTGTTTATAGTTACAGAAAGTCTTTCTTGCATTCTTCTTCTTTCTCATTGTTTTCACTCTTGATGTGTTCTTCCAATTTTTCTTCGTTTCTACTTTAATGGGACTTGCCTCTTAGAGATGTTCTATGTGATCTTCTTTCAGATGAACTAGTCCCCGCTAAGTTACTTATTATTTTTGTTTTGCCTACTCTTTGGTTTATGTTATTTGGAACTTCGTATGGGTTTTCAGAGTTCTATTGGCATTAATGAATCTGAAAGCAGTGAAAGGTACAGAAGTTCCTGCCCTGGCATTCTAGCTGGCAGTGAACCAACCAGCCAACGGTGAGCAGCCCCTTCTCTCCTCTTAGAGTGACCTGGGCGGAAGCAGCGTTCCTTTCTGGCTGCTGACCTTGGGTTCAGCCTAAAAAGCAGCCCCTGACTCTCTAAGGCCCCATCTCTAATTCTAATCCTATAAACCAAGGGAGCAGGGCATGGCACAATGGGCTGGTTAGGTACAGCTTGCCTGAAGATGAATAGCTATGAGGGGAGTCAAGTTGCCCACTGAGACATTTAATACTTTGGGGAATATCAAAACCCTGGTCTGAACAGAAGCCTCAGGGAGGGGCAAACCCTTTGTTCTACTATTAGTACCTTGCCTTTACCCATTAACTGGATAAACAAAGTCCCATACTTTCTCTCCTGGTGAGTTCTGGAGAACCTGTGGCCTCAGGTGTACTCTCTAAACTTTGACAATTCTGCTGCTTAAAAGCTCATCCATATAATCTACCAGTTTGATTTAAAAAGACCCAAATGAATTGGACCCTAGTGGTGTTTGAATAATCCTCATGGAGGATGGAGTTGCCAAAGGCATGTGTAGCCATAAAATTTCCTATCTCATCTTCACTCCAAGCATACTCTCTGGCCACCTATTCTAACTTGCCTGTGAGGAGTGAGACATCCCTATCCTTCCCTTTACTGAGGGGAAAAATCTACTTGAAATTACTTAGTTACCCTGTGAAGTGCTGAGTTGTTTAACTCTTGCTTTGTTACAAACCACAAAGAGTGCTCAGTAGTTTACCACAGTGATTTACTTGGCTCATGGGTGGCTCATTAGGCTACGATCTGGTGTGTGATCCTCTGGTCTCAGCTGGACTCACCCACTGGGGTCTTGGCCGCCTGATCCAGGTTGATCCAAGACAACCTGGGGGTGTTTGACCCCCATGGGCTTGGCTGGTTATTGCTTTGCTCCATGTAGCTCTTACTTACCCTCCTCATGGGACCAGTGAGCTAGCCGAGCATGATCTGCTCATGGCAGTTCCAGAGGTGCAAGAGAACAAGCAGAAACACATAAAATCTCTTGATTTATGACTGGGAACTGGCATGCAATCACTCTTGCTTCATTCGTTGGCCAAGTCCAGTCACACGGCAGAATCCAAAGTCTAGAGGTGGGAAACGAGGTCCTGCCCACAGCATGGGGGGCGGGAGGGGAAGGCGCGGCACTGCACAGTTACATGGCAAAGGACGTGGATACGTGGAGGGATGGAGACTGCGGCCAAGAACTCAGCCTGCCTCGGCCGTTCAAAACTACAGTGCACTATTTCCAACTTCTAATGGTACCTCAAGGGAGAGAGCCCTGAGTTTAGTTTGAAGGTAGTAGAGAAACTTGCACAGAGGAGCTGACATTGGAACTGGACCATAGGATGACTTGGAATTTGCCAAGCAGACAAGAATGGGTGAAAGGAGCAATAATTGATTAAGATAGAAGGAACAGTCAGAGTAAAGGCACAGCAGTCTGCAAGTATGAACAGGACATTTGGGGATTGAGGAGTGGTCCCAATGATGATCAGTGTGGCTGATCATTGGGAACAATTCCTCCATACTGTCTTTTGATCCATGATATTTCTCTTTCCAGTGAGCTATTAGAGCTCCTAAAAAGTTGAAATTTCAGACATTGTGCCAGGAGGAATTAGCCTATTGTGTACTCTTCAGAACATATTACATAGGTGGCTGCCTTCTCTATACATTTAAAAAAATATATCTTGCTTAAATAGGTGACTAATCTAGCACCTATATATTAGGTTTCCACTGGGGCTAGCACTCCTTCAATAGATTTGTGCTATTTTGCACAGCTCAATGTGTTCTGCCATCTGTATCATATCTAAAAAATCGTTAATGATAAATGACATTTGTTGGCTTTCAAAAGACATATAGGCCTTACTCAGTGCCACCTCCTCTATGGAGCCTTCCTGGATATAGTCCTTCCCCCCCCCACCAGAATACATCCAGTTCTTCTCCTTAAAGGAAGGTACTCATTTTTCCCCCTACTTCCTTCAGAACATTTT
Source organism: Avahi laniger (assembly GCA_963575035.1). NCBI lineage: Eukaryota > Metazoa > Chordata > Mammalia > Primates > Indriidae > Avahi > Avahi laniger. The sequence goes on along the minus strand of CAUYSK010118924.1, from coordinate 22,374 downwards.
ATGGTTATTTGTTGGTATTCGATTTTAGTTGTGATTGTTTGATCAGTTTCTGTCTCCCAGATTAAACTTTCAGGTTCTGTAACAGGAGAGGATCAAGTCTTTTGCATACCACTGGTTCCCTGGGGTGTAGCATAGTTCTGGGAGTGTAGTAGCTGAATACTAAATATTTATTGAGGGCCTGAGTAAATCTATGAGGTTCACGTAGACTGTCGCACCTGTGAGATAGGTTTTGGGCCATCTTTAAAACCTGTATGAGCTCCCCAGGTTTACCGTTCACCTGTGAGGAGGTAGACAAACCACATTCATTCTTTAATGCTTCCGTTCTGTCCGTATTTGTTGTGGCTTGACATACACCTGAATGTGGATGAGATACTGGTGACAGGGATAAGTAGGGCTGGTTTTGTTCTGATGGGGTTTATTAATACATCAGACATTGATATAGCAGATTTTATTTTATAAAGTTTGCCTGGGATACAATATGGAGAACAGATTAGAAGACAGTAGGACTATAGGGAAGATGTACAAAGAAGCAATTAATTACATAGCATGATAAGCGCTATCTCAGAAGATGTACTTCGTGCCCTGGGGGATTAGAAGAGGAGTACCTAACCCAGAGCTGGAGTCTCAGCCAAGGCTAAAGTAAGAGTTTGAGTTATAAGGGTGAGGAAGCCAGGAAGAGTTTTTCCAACTTCCCTACCCTAATAAGGATATGACAAAGGCACAGAAGTGTGTAAAAACATGACTTTTTTGGGAAAACTTCAAATAATTTTTTATCATTGGAATGTCGAATATTAAGGATGAATTAATGAGAAATGAAGCTAGAAAGGAAAACACCTTCCAGCAGCATTCAGGTCTTTCACCCATTGCTTTAGACTGGAAGGACCATATCATTTATTATTTATATTTGGCACTTTTAAAGACTCTTTTATTAGAGAGAGTTTTGAACATGTAAAAAAAGTAGACAGAGTAGCAGAAGGGAACACCCACACTCAGCCCCACAGCCAACAGCAATCCGTGGCTAATCTTGCCCTAACCACAATGCCATTCAATTCCCCTTCTCATGTTATTTTGAAGCAAATCCCAAATATCCTATTATTTCATACTTGAAATTTTCAGTATGTATCTCTAAATGATAAAGAGCCCCTTTTTGGCTTTTTTTTTTTAAGGAATAGAGTCTTACTATATTTCCCAGGCTGGCCTCAAACTCCTAGACTTCAGGCAATCCTCCTGCCTCAGCCTCCTGAGCAGCTGGGACTACAGGTGTGCACCACCATGCCTGGCTAGGAGCTTTTTTTAACATAACCACCTGCCAATATGTTATCTAAAATTTAATAATAATTAATTCAGCTTATCAGTGTTATAATTTTTAACTATCTCACAAATATATAAATATAGATATAAATACAAATATTCATATACACAGTTCGATCAAGGGCCAAGACTTTTGAAAATGAAAAAAGATGCTGTCAATAATTAACGGGTACATATGGAGATTTTTGATCTGCATAGTGATGTATAATTATCTATATCAGTTTATTCCATTTCTTCAATACTACTGCAGATATCTGGTCAGGTATTTGGCAAAATATATAGGGAGCCTAGCTCATATTATTGGTTCTTCCTCTCTCCTGTTTTCATAGGTCTCTCTGCTCCCTGGTCTGCAAATGGACATACTCAGCAGACAAAGGCTGGGATGACAGTTTCTGGAAGATGGTTGGTTTGGAAGACTTTGTTGCAGATAATTACAGCAAAATAGGTAAAAGAATAAAAAATTTGGAAGTGATCATGTGTATGTACATGTGAGGATATCTGTGGGGAGTTTCTTGTTATTGTTGTTTATATTTTTGTTTCTTTTATTTTTGTATGAATTAATATACAGGAACACAGCCCAGTTTTTCTAGGAGAGAAAAGTCAGTTATGATGTGATGGCAATGACTAGTAGACCCTTGCCTTAGGACTTATATGAACTGAGCAGAGATGTACGCTGTGAAAATCTGCATTAAAGTATAGAATCAGAAATTGGGCTAGACTGAGGGAGATGCATGGGGCGGCCAAGAATAGCATAATCAAGGGGCTATATACGGACTGTTTCCAGTCAGTGCTAGGAAACCAGTTTTGTCAATTAGGTTCATGGCACAAGGCAAGGCTGTGTGTGGGCAGGGAAGGATAAAACTGAAAAGATCAAAATTAGAAGAATTAGGAACAAGACAGAAACTAGAACATGAGCCAGTGGTTCCTGACTCAGGCCTTAGGGCCCCAGACTCCCAGTTTTACGTGGCAATGACTAGGTAGTAAAGCGCACCTTCTGTGTTCCAGGCACATTTCTCTGTCTGCTTTCACATAACCTTGTTTCATGTAGTTCGCACAACTACTGACAAAAGCACTGTTGCCCTATTTACAGGTGAGAATCAGGTTAGTAACTTGTCTATGCACAGAACCAATAAATAAGTCAAGATTGAAACCCTTCCAATGGGAGGGCCTAGAAGGAACTGATATTTTACTGGAATACAGATTTCAACTTCAATTACTCAATTGTTTAAGTGATTTTTAAAATTTATATACACCCCCCCAAAAAGTTGGTTTTTCTTTACTGCTTATTCCTGTGGTATGTTGAAAATAACTTTATTATAGTACATATTGATTACCTGTTTACGTGTCTTGATTCTACACTAGACTGTGAGCTCCTTGACATAAGAACTTTCTCTTATTTACTTTTGTATTACCAGTACTAGCATGGCATATTTTCCTAGCTAAATTACTACTTGATTAATAAGCCATTAAATTAACAATTGAGGTGGTTGGTATTGGGAAGCCAGCACTCTTTGCTTTCAAAAGCTGTAAAGATATTTACTGATTTTAGCACCATCTTTGGCAACTTGAATCCAACTCTGATTTTCTGATTATTTTTACATTTTCCTGCTCTTTTTCCCACCTCACAAAATACGCACATTTAATTAGTATATTAGCTCTCCTAATAGAGCAGTACCTACAAGAAATATTCATTACAAGTCCATAATGTTAATCTAACAGAAAATTTCCAGAGTAACTTTATTAGATTTTGCCTGTTCAGTTAATGGATTTTTAATGGGTATCCTAAGGAGACATATCATTAAGCAGAATATTGCTGTACATGAATTACAACATACCCATTCATCAAAATTAATTGTGTGATGTTTCCTTTGATTTTCATTTCTGGTGACTTGTGCTTGAAATTTCAGTCTGAACCCCAGGCAGAAGGTATTTGAGAGGATGTTTATTCTGTGTTATGACTTTCAGAAATTCCTCTGGAAGGTACCTCCAGACATTCTTTAGCAATTCTTGGAACTATGAAAAATGAATCTCAGAAGCCTCCCTATGAAGTGTTAAACATTTCCAGTGGCCTCATTGCCCGTCAAGATGTGGGCAATGTAGTACAAAACCTTTTAGCAGATTTGAGCATTGAGCATCGTGGATTTGAGCATTAATACAATTACCATAATTCGCTCCATGTGGAGCTTTTAGCCAAGTCTTTACCAGCCTTCCTGGGCTCATGCAGTAAATAAATGCTTTCCCCGAAAACTGAACACCTCAGCAACTGATGGTCTTATGGAGGAATATTTTTGAAATAAATTATTTACGAAGTGTAAGTTAAGGATCAAATGCAATATTTATATGGTGCTTTTCAAGGACAGGGAAAAAAATTGACAGTGTTGCAAGTAACTGCATGCAAGTTTCCAAAGCTAAAATGTTACTCCCTAATGCCTTCATGCAAGGGAATATTTGGATGGTTTGGTTTGGGAACATTATACAAAGTAAGGAAAAAACAGTTCGTGAATCAAAAGAATATCGTGAACATTTCTTTACAGTTGAAACTACACTAGTTGATTTAATGTTCAGAGATGATGGAGAAAGCCCAAATGTAGCTTTTTGGTAGGGGAATTGTATACCCCTACCAGTAAAATGATCTGTGTCCAATAAAATGATCTGTGTCCATAAATTTTTACCTTCAATTCCATGTGAATCATTCCCAGGTTACCTATCTAATCCTAAACATCTATGAGATGCAAACAGGAAGGAAGAGATCAGCAGGGAAAAGAGACCCTTAGGAAGATAAGCAATGTCCCACCTGTTCTAATCGATTATCCAGGCTCTCTTTCAGCATGTCCCAGTTGCCTTTATACTTCCTGGGAAAAGTGCTTTGTTGTATTATTGCGGTAGGCCACTTTATGAAAATTCATGTATGCAACATGGCTGAATTATAGCGTGATTATTTGCATTACTGAGAGAGCTTTGTAATATTAATATAAAAGAATTCAATGTGTTAGCTTGTAGATCATTCCTTATTTGGGATCAGGGAAGCCAGGCAAAGAACAAATGTAAAGCCCAAGTAGGAAGAGTTACTGACTGTTAAGTGAGAGGCAGAAATGAACATAAAGCATAAAGATAAAGCATGTTTGGAAGAAGACAGTTTCTTGAGAGCAGAGCGGCTGCTTTTTTAAACTGATTTTCTCTCCCTCTATGAGACTATATTTTAGGCATCAGATGCCGGGGCACAACCACCTGGCACATAGTAGATACTGATGAAATATTTGTTGAATGAGTAAATATATGTTTGAGTGAAGGATTTGATAAATAAGTCCCTTTTTGGCTTCGTTTGTCTCTAACACTCAGTAGACTCTCCATAAATTCTCTGAATTAAATGGTACTACTAGGTGACAGAGAGACTGCTAATATATTCCATAAATTCCATGTTCACAGTCATCTTTCACCAATACCCTCTACTTAAGAAGGGACCCCCGTGGAAGATATACCCCAAATTGAATGATAGCTGTGGTCCAACTTCACTCCTGTAGCACATCTCTCAGAGACTTTTCCATGCTAGGAAATATTACAGGCTCCTTTACAGAAAAACAACAACCACTTATTTTAGAAAGGTTGGGAATTACATTTTTCCATACAGTAAAATAAACCCAACAGTAACTGAAGCTGCATTTTAGATATTTTTGTCCTGTGGAATTAAAATTGTAAATAAGAATCTTGACTAATGACATAAATATGCTAGTACTTACCACTGTTTTGGTCTAAGGTCTAACCAGTTGAGGACAATTCACAGAGCCACCTGAAGCAAAGTGCAGTATTGGCTTTGGTCAGTCTGAATTAAAGAGCATAGGGGAGGGTCAGTATCCTCTTTCTTTTTGGAATCTGGCTGGACTGTGGGACCTGTATTAAACTGATTTGCCCAGTTATTGGCAGGCCAAGAAGCTGGGACAAAGAGAAAAGAAACCTAGCTGTACTTGCTTGAAGCAGGCTTCACTTGATCTGTCTGAAACATGAACTCAGAGCTCTTACTGGCCTGAGGACAGGTGGTTCAGAAGAGAGTCTGTCTTAGCCCATTTTCTGCTGCTATAATAGAATACCCGAGTCTGTGTAGTTTGTAATGAGCAGAAATTAATTTGGCTTATGGTTCTGGAGGCTGGGGAGTCCAAGAGCATAGTGCTGGTGTCTGCTTGGCATCTGGTGGGTGCTTTCCTGCTGTATTGTCCCATGATGGAACGCAAACTGGCAAGAGAGCATGTACGCTGGAGTGAAAGAGGGCAAGAGAGGACCGAACTCACTTTTATCAGGAACCTACTCTCGAGATAAGAACATTAATCCATTCGTGAGATCAGAGCCCTTATGGCCCAATCACTCTTAAAAGTCCCACCTCTTAATATCACAATGGCGATTAAATTTCAACACGAGTTCTTGGTGGGGGGCATTCAAACCATAGCAGAGACACATGCCAAGCCAGCACTGACTCCATTTCAAGGCTATGGTTCCACTTCCTGTTTAACATAGACTCATGGATGTTACATTCTTTCAAGTCTTATAGATCAACTAAATGATTTCTCCTCCTGTATGTGGAATAAGTGAGACTATAGAAGCAGGAGATGGGAGTGTTCATATCAATACTGCTCCGTCTTGGGGGAGAGAAGAGAACATTCCCTTGTGGAAGCGTACCCAAGGGGTTTCCACCAACACATGCATCATGACCAGTGTTGGAAGCCTGCGTCAGCAATGCCATCTATAATTGTGGGTATTATAGAATCCTTTTTAAGCTATTAATACTCAATGTTCTGATTTTCCCAGTAAAACTGGACTTGTTTACAAGGACTCACCCATTCACTCTTTAGAATGGGAGGCTTGTTTTCACGTGGATGTGAAGGAGCTGTGCAATTCACTGTTAGCATTTCTGTCCCCAGAGCTCTGCTGAGCTGCTGCTGCTGCTATGTGTCATGTGAAACAGGTGCTATTTATACTAACTTGTATTGGGAGTGCTGGAGGAATCCTTGACCACAGGTAATTTCAGCCATTTCTAGGCTATCTGGGGCCTGTCACACCGTTCGTTGCCTCCCATGTCCTGAGGGAGGCTGTCCCCGTCAGTTCTCTGGACCAGGCTTTGCCTTTGCCCTTCACCCTGAACTTTTGGTCTCACCCCAACATTTTATCTCCCTTTTTCTTTCTGTCCAAGTGATAGCACAAGGTCTTTCCAGTACTTGAAGGCAAATATCTTCTGAGTATTGAGCTGCCTTAATTTACCCTTTAAAATCAAACTTGGCCTGATGGACGGTGGCCTGGAGGTCTCCATGTCAGTTAGCAAGCCATACAGTCATGCACGCATCCAGCCGGGGGCTGGGTTAAGGACTGGGGATGCAAAAGTGAATCCACTGTGGTCCATGCCCTTGGGGATTTCATGTCTGCTGGGGCAGGGGTGGGTACATGAGTCAGCAATCTCGTAGTTTTCCAATAAGCCTACACATGTCCAAAGTACTATATGGAGAAGCAGAGCAAGAAGTCACTGGCACGGGTGGTGTTATCAAGGAAGTATTCTCGTGATGTGGCATTTGAGATGTGTCTGTACAATATGAGTGGAAATTTATCAGGAAAATGGGGGAAATGCCTTCCAAGGCAGGAAGAAACAGCACGGGTGTAGGCATGAAAGTATGTGCGGTGTCCGAGAACTGTTGGGTGTGGCTGTAGCTTAGTGGACCTGGATTGAGGTGAGGAGGAATGGTGGAAGGTGGGGCAGAAGAGGGAGCTGGGGGCTAATTTCTATTGAGACTTCTGTCCTTCCTTGAAGACGGGGCCACTGGTAAGAGATTCAGCATAACAGGATTTGCGCCATTCCTCCCAAGAGATGGTTGTAATTAGTACTCTTGCCAATGCTGTAAATAAAACTGAAGGTAGCAAGAGACATTTTAGAAGTTTGGTAGCTCCTATGAAGATGAGAGAGGGAGAGAGAGTGTGTGTGTATGTGTGTGTGTGTGTATGTCTGTCCTAAGCCCAATTCTTTTCTATAATCACATGTTACCCCTTAGCCACCCCATAAAGGTTTGTTGTGAAGCTAAAATGAGATATCAGATGTCACAGGACAGCGTGGTTTATGAAGTCTGTAGAAATATTAGCTCTTATCATTTTTAAGTGCACCTTGGCATCAGGAGAACAGAAATATTCACTCCCTCAACACTCTGTTCCAACACTGTGCTCCCCGCCCCTTAGATTCCCAGAAGTACCGTTTCAGCTGCTGGCCCTTCCAGGAATAGCCCTGCAGAACCAGCAAGGCAAGGGCAGTGATGACCACATCATGGTAATGCAAGGTAATGGCTTTCAGAGGTTTTGTTGTATATAAGATTTCATGGAACTGCTCCTCCTTTCAATATGGTATCTGGAAGATGATTGAAAGTCCCCCAAAAGTGAGATCAACCCCCATATTTTCTGCCTACTGCCAGAGAATCAGTGACTAACAGAACTGAAAGGGATCATAAAGATTTTACTCTATCTAATGCCCTCATTTTATAGATAAAGAACTGAGATTCAGGGAAGTGAGGTGAATTTCCCTGGTCTTTGAGCATTTTAGTGCAAAGGTGAGACCAGAAACTAGGTCTTCAGACACCCAGTCCTGTGGTGGTTCCACTACTTCATGCGATCTCTCCTGTTTCAGCTTTTGGAACAACTTTTGGCCAGTTAGCCAATCTGGATACTGTCATTTGAATGGGACTAACCACTGTAAGAATGTCACTGAGGAAAACCTTACATAGGTGAATTCACCTAATCCATTGTCCAGTCTTCAGCCATGCGAATGCAGGAACTAGACTTTGTCCAAGTATCCAGGGACATTTGGATCTAGGAATATACCAATCAAGCTCTCAAGCTACTGATGTAGATAAACTAGAAAAAAAAGTAATGTATTAGCAGTTGCCTGTTTTAATAATTAAGAGATTGGTCACCAGTATCAGACTGGCTTGACTTCAGTTCTGGCTCTGTTATCTGCAAGCCAAGCAATCTCTGCCATGTGTAACTTTGGGTGAGATGCTTGATCTTTCTAAGCCTTAATTGTATATCATGAAGATTAATAAGTAAATTAGGAGGATTAAAAGAGGTACAAAAGTAGATTAGGCTGTCAATTTTTTAAGACCATTTATCTCCTCTGCGGAGCATCATCTCTAAATACATGTTTGATAGATGCATAGGTGGATGGGGGAATTGATATCCAAAATAGAATTCTAGAGGCCAACCACCCAATATGCTACTCCTTTGGTCTTCTCCATCTCAGTAAAGGGTACCCCAATTCTCCCTATTACTCAGGACCCAAACCTAGAAGCCATTCTTGTGGCTTCTCTCTCTTGTACAGCTTATCTTCAATCCATCAACAAGTCCTTTGTGCTTTGCTCCCAAATGGACTCAGAACAAGGCATTGCCACCCCTCTTCACTCTTTCTATCCTAGTTCAAAGTGCTTTCATCTTGTTCTGGCTTAGTGTGCCAGCCTCTTAAATGATCTCCTTGTTTCTGTTCTTCCCTCTGATAATCTGTTCTCCGCACAGCAGCCAGAGTGATATTTTAAAAATGTAAATCAGATTGTGTTACTCCCCTGGGGGAGAAAATATCTTAACTCCTTGCCATGTTCAACAATGTCCTACGTGACCTCTCCTTTGACTTCTGTTGCTTACCAGACCTCCACTGATTCACCTTCCAGTTACAATGACTTTCTTTCTGTCCCTCAAATATTTCTAGTGTATGTAGCTTCTGCACTGACTCTACCCTCTGTCTGGTATGGCCCTTCTCAAAATATTCACGTGGCTATCACTTTCTCTTTGTTCAGCTCTCAGCTCAGATGTCATCAGAGAAGAGCCTTCCCTTACCACCTGAAATAACACTCTCTTCTCCTCCAGAGTATTCTGTTTCTCTGTTATATTTTCTTCTTAGCACTTGTCATATCCGAAATTAATCAGTCACTTCCGGATGCTTTATAGCTTATTTAGTCCCCTTAACCAGTATAGGTCGGTACTATTAATTTTCCTGATGAGGAAACTAGGGTGAAGAGAGATTAAGTAAGTTGCTGAAGGTCACACAGTAAGTAATGGAGCCAGAGACAGTTCTACTCCAGAGACTGCACATCTGACAACAAGGCTGCACAGCCTCCCAGGCCAGGGCTGTGCCAATACAACTACAGTGCTCAGAGCAAGATCCGCAAGAGCCCCGATCCTGGGCTGACTCTGGGCTTCACACTTACAAAGGCAGTTGGCAAAAAAGTGCATCTACAGGATAGTGACCCAGATGAAAAAGATATGTTAGACACGGTAAATCTGGGAAACAGTTGAACAGTCTTGGGTTGTCTAGTCTCATGAAATTACATGCTCAAAGTCAAAATATTCACAAATTATGGAGCTAGATTCTAATCCAGAGCTGTCCAACACCAAGGCCACTCCTCAGTGCTAACTGGAGGAGATTAGTTGAGATCGCAGAAAATAAATGCTGCCTCAGAGGTTCCTTCCTCCCTTCCTCTGAAGTAGCACAGGGAGAAGAAGCTTGATGATGTGGCTCTCCAAGGAGTAGAGCCACTTAGCTCCTTGGAAATCTTGGGAGAAGAATGAGGGAAAAGTATGACACCTTGCAAAGCTGCATGTGCTTTAATCACGTTGAAATTTACAATTCAGTTTTGGGTTTTTTTCCTTTATTATGAACATTATTAACTTGAGATTTGCTTCTAGATCTTGATTGGACATCTGATGTCATGCCATTATTGTCATCCATTTGGAGGTCACTTAATTCAATGTTCTTGAAAGACAGCCACTCTCAGTGGCTGGCCACCTCTATTGCATGTGACATGCCATAGCTCTTCTGCTTAGCCACGTAGCTGACAGGTGGTGACTTTGGCTTTTGAGGTGGCCCTTACCTGTGCCTCTGCAGTGCCCTTCACCCCAGTCCTGTGGAGGTGTGACTCTGAGATACCCATGACCTTTTCCAATTCCCAGCACAGGGTAACCTTTCCGAGCATCTACATCAATGAGCTGCAGTGGTCAGGGCGGCAGGTCACCGATTGACTGATGGCCTACTCCACAGTTTGCTGGCAGACCCTGCGTTGCCATGAACCCTATTGATCCCACAAGTTTGCCTGCTGCTCAGACAGCCTCTGTGGGTGTGAGGAGGTGGTGAGTCATGGACTCAGCACCCCTGCTACCCTTCTGTTCTTGTGGTGACGAGAACGAAGATGATCTCTTTGTGGTATCGTAAAACCTAGAAAGACATTAAAAATTCCGTTAAATTTTCATACCCTTTTAGCTGTTGAAATGTACAATCTATTAGGAGGGGGGAAAAAAAACTGCTGCAATTTTTTCCCCACCACCCTTACTTCAGAGGCTACTTAAGGGACCAGGTAATGATTTTACGGTGTTTATTAATCCCTCATGTTCTGCTTCCCTCCCTCCATTCTTTTCTACCAAGGACTGTGCATCTGTACTTGCAATTTACTGCCAGAGGATCTTTAAGATATGAAGCTTTTGCAATGTCATGTGTTGTTCTGTTATAGACATTATGTATAGAGATCTGTTGATGACTCAGAGCTTCTGGGGAAGGGGAATTTATTTCTAAAATGTACTTTAGGTTAATGGAAAGAACACATGTTTTGGAGCCAGATAGGCATGAGTTTGAATCCTGGCCCTGCCATTTACTGCCTGTGTGACTCGTGTCAAACAAGTTACTTAGCCTCTCAGGGCCTCAGTTCAGCCCCCTGACACATTGGGAAAGTAATACCAGGTAGAGACTTGGTAATTTTGATAACCTAACACAGAGACCTCTTCATGTGGGCCTTACAGGAGAAATTGTGTCTGATCTGAGTTCCCAATTTACTTTTGGTTTCTCCTAGTTTTTCTGAATAATTACTTTTATTATCCCCCCCTCATGTTGAATAACTGACAAGATATCCCTCGCCCCTTTGGCTGCTCGAGGGTTTAAACCAAATCTGAGACTCATCTGTGGTGGATTTGTAAGCCGTGGGTATAAATCTTTAGCCTCACAGCAACCTCAAACTCCTGGGCTCAAGCAATCCTTCTGCCTCAGCCTCCCGAGTAGCTGGGACTACTGGCATGTGCCACCATGCCTGGCTAATTTTTTCTATATATATGTTTTTTTAGTTGCCCAGCTAATTTCTTTCTATTCTTTTAGTAGAGACGGGGTCTCGCTCTTGCTCAGGATGGTCTTGAACTTCTGAGCTCAAACGATCTGCCTGCTTTGGCCTCCCAGAGTGCCAGGATTACAGGCATGAGCCACCGCACTTGGCTGGTTTTATTTTATCTTTAATCCCGCTTATCTTATTTTATCTTTTCCTACTAGTTATAAGCTGCCTGAAATATTTTCGAAGATAAAGCAGCATATAGAAAAAAGTCTGAAACAGGCCGTCATGGTGGCTTGCGCCTGTAATCCTAGCATTTTGAGAGGTCAAAGGCAGGGGGAATTGCTTGAGCCTAGAAGTTTGAGGCTTCAGTGAGCCATGATCATGCTGCTGCAGTGCAAGCTGGGCCACAGAGCAAGACCTTGTCTTTAAAAAAGAGAAAAAGAAAAAAGTTTGGAGCATAGTGGGTACTCAGCAGATATTTGGTAAATGAATGACCAAGTGTTAGAGAATACACATGCCAACAAGCTTCAGAGGAGAGTCAAAACAAATAAAAGAGGGGATGATAATGAATTTATGCCTTTGAGATAGCCAAATATCTCATTTGGGTCTCTGCTGAGAAGATAGGTAAGGCTAGAAATAGAGATTTGGAAGTTGTCCATGTAGATGATATTTAAAGCTGTAGATATGTATGATAGACTCTAGAGGGCGAAGAGAAATGGATCTGGGAGAAAGCTTTGAGGAATTCCCATACTTTCAAGGCCAGGTAGGGGATGTGCCTACATCCCACAGAGGAGTCTGAAGGTGTGTCTGCCAAGGGCAGGGAGGTGGTAAGAATAAGGCCTGAAGAGTTTACAGTGGGAGAAAACAGTCTCCAGGGATGCTAAGAAAGGACATGAGATGAGGACTGGACATTTTCCATTTGATATACTGCCCTGGGGATCTTAGTGAGAGCCACTTTATAATAGTGGGAGCAGAGGATAAGGATTGGGGAGTAAATTGTGATTACTACAGTAGCTACAACTAACATTTACTTAGCACAGATGCTGTGCCAAGTGCTTCATTTCATTATCATATTACAACAACCCAATAACATAGCTAGTCACCTCACCCCATCCCCCTTTCTTATAGAAGAGAAAAATAAGACATAAAGAAATTAATCACCCAAGGTCACACATCTGGGTTCAAGCCAAGTGTGTCAGATGTCAGAACTTAGAATTGTAGATGAGGAAGTAGAGTCAGCAAATGTAGACAACTCTTAAGACATCTGATTGGAAGCGAAAGAAAAAGAAATGGAGGCAGTCACTGGGAGGGGAAGAGAGTTGGCAGCAGATGGAGTCTTCCACTGTTTGGTCGGTGATTGGAAGATGGAAGAGATTAGCTTGAGAGATTAGCTTGAGCCTGTCTAGTTGCTGATGGGAAGGTTCCAGGAATGAGTGCTAAGTGCCTGATACTGAGAGAGAAGGGAGAATCAGTACTGCAAGGGTCCAGAGAAGACAGAAGGGATTGACCTCAGGATATAGCCATTCTGTTTTCATAGACGGGAAGAAGATGAAGATGGGCGTGGATCTGGTGAGCAGCATATGCCAAGAAGTGTGACGTTGAGGTACTTCCCTTCGTGTGACTTCTGTTTTCTATGTGAAGTAGGGGTTGAGATGATGGGGGAGTCGCAAGTTTGAGAAGTGTGGAAAGGTTTAAAATAAAGGTATGGAGAATGAGGGATCACGATGACCAGAGAAAACCTGGTGAATTGTCAGAAGTTGCCGAGAACCCTGCTGAGGGGTGGTCATGAATTTATTGTGAATCTGCCCTGTGGTGTGATTTTCCCCAGCAGAGCCCAGCCTTCTGGCTATAGGCACAGGAGAAGGATTATTCTTTGGTTTTGTTTATCTTAGTGTATAGTAGTACCTCCCTGTTCTACAAGCCCTTGACACCATCCTCTCCTTTACCCCCCATATCTGATCAGTTACCCAGTGCTGCCAGTTTTGTGCTCCAAATGCCTTTGTAATCCGTGAACTCTCTCCACCTTTAAATGCTGTGACATTTGTGTCTCCATAATCTCTCACCTGGACTATTCAACAGGCTTCTACACTTGTGACTGACAAGAACTTGCCGTCTTTAATCCATTCTGCACGCTGTAGCCAGAATGAGCATTTTATAATGAAAATCTAATCCTGTGACTTCCCAGTATAAACCTTCCCAAATCTTTCCAATACTTTTAGGGCAAAAACCAAAAACCCCACGAGGCCTCCCCTCTGCCACCATTGTTCCCTCTGATCTCTGACCTCTACTCAACTGCCCCCCTTTTGGTTTTCTGCACCCAACACCTTTGTCCTCACCACAGGAACTGCTCTTACGGTCTTGTTGTCTTGTCTCCAGTATCAAGTCCGTGTTCCAGACAGAAGGAAGACAAGGACAGAGGGCAAAAGTGTGTCTTTTAATGGACTCTGCTTCCATTCTGATGCGATCTCTGACACCTCACCCAGTCTCTTCTGCCTACATTTCACTGGCCAGAACTGTATTACATGAATATCACTATCTGCAAGGGAAGCTGGAAGAAGATAAATTTTTCACTGTTCACATTGCAACCTCCAATAAAATGAGAGTTGCATTATTAAAAAGAAAGGGAAGATGGGGACTAGATAAGTAACCTAGTCCCCATCTTGCCTTCAATGAGAAAGTGTTTTCCTAGTGAAGAGTTGAGTGAAGGATATGCTGAAAGAATTAACAGTGTGAAAGAGCTGAGCAATATGGTATGGGAATAAGGTGCTGGAACATTGAACTTGAGGCAGGGAAAAGGGAGAGATGAACCTGAGGACCAAAAAATCATAACACCCTTCTATGCCAGGCCGAGGAGCTTAAACTTTATCATCTATGTTACTAGTCTCCATATGGGATCTTATGCTCCAGGTTATGTCAAACAAGTTGGTCCATTGGGCATGGAGAAAATTTTAGAATTTATTTTTATTTTTATTTCATTCTGTTTAAATTCTCTTTTTTGTATGTTTCTTGACATATATGCATATAATTTATAAATTCAATAGTGCATGTATATAATCTAAAAGTATTAAATAGACATGTGCTGGGAATGCATGCCAAAGACATTTTAATCAGTGGCATGCACAGTGTTTAGAAACTGTCGCATTAGGCATCAGGGAACTGTTGAAGAATTTTAAACAAGGAAATGACATGTTCCAATTTGCCTTTTTTCTATAGAGTGCTTTAATTAAAAAAAATAATTTTACAATGTTAGTCCTTAGAAAGAAACATAGGGAAAATCAACTCCATGTTACAGGTAAGATAACTGAGGCCCAGGGAAATTAACTAATTCGGGCCAACCTTGTCATTAGTATGTGGCGGAGCTGGAGCTCCATCCAACCAAGTCCACATCTCGTACTGGTTGTTTGTGTTGTCCCTATGCGGGGCTTCCTCTCTTCCTAAATGCTCGTCACTTTCTCTAGCACATCTCCTCTCATCAGAACCTTGGGCACGTGGGAACCTTGATGGGAGTAAAGGTGCACGTTTCCAATGAACATGAAAACCAAGAAAATAGTTTTTACAAGTGAATTACCCATTTAGCTTTGGGGTCGTATTGACTATTTAGCTATCACCTGCAGGTCTCTAGGCACCGACTCTTACGGACTCTGTTTTCGCGATGCCAAAACCATCAGCAATGCTCCATTGTACAGTGTCAATATATTTAACATTGTATTTGCAGAGCTAGCAGGCTGAGTAAGAGATTGAACTGAATAGATTTCTGACTTGGTAAGATAGACACTTTCCAAGGGGTACAGTGCCCCACTTTATCTCACCACCTGTGTGTATGAAGAAAATGTGTTTGCCCATGGGTGTGTGTGTGTGTGTGTGTGTGTGTTTGGATTTATTTCACAGAGAGTATCTTTTAAACCTGATATGAAAATGAATGAATCTGATTTATAGAATCCTATTTCCAGATGTTATGAATACTGGTTCAGGTCTTTGCTAACTACTTCTTGACCGGTGTAATTGATTTATTTGCCCATGCCATCATCAGCCCAGCTATGCAAGTACAGGAAGAACAGGAACTCTCTGATAACCAGATGGTGAGCAAGATGTGTAGTCTCTCGGGTATACTAAACTATTCAGAAAATTCAGTTTATGGGGGTACAGACCAAGGGTTATACATCTCCAAACAAATGTGTTTGTCAAGTTGATGATCATGTTTACCAAGATCCTTTTATCACCAGCTGAGTCTTCTTTTAATGGCTTAGGTCACGCTGGAATTATTTCAAAAACCAGCCTGATGTTGGAACCTCCTGTGGGCTTGTGAGACAAAAATCTAAAGTGAAGCCTGTAGCCTTCATGGTAGCAAACTCTAACCTCAAGCATAATTATATGAATCATGGACAAATGTTTTCACATTTGAGCAAGTTCTGGCCCCTGCAAAAATGACCACTTATTTAAGAGGCTTGTTTTATACACACACACACACACACACACACACACACACACACACACACACACACACATATACACACACATATATAAATGTGTGTGCATACAAGAATCTTGACTATATTTTCTAAAGGAAATTATAGTTTTATGTGTGTGTCTGCACGAATATATGTGTATGTCTTTGAATGATACAGATCTGCTATATTCTATGTCCTTTATATACAGTATCATATAATTATAACTACCATGCAACGGTATTATTCTTCTCATTTTATAGGAACGAAACTGAAACTCAGAGAAGTGAAATAATGTCACAAAGCTAAGAAGTGGTAAATTTGGCATCTTTTAATTATTTAGCTGTTACAAAAGTTGATTGTCAAAACAACTGACTTTTCCTATCTGGGCTTTCATTTCCTCCTCCATAAACTGAGGGGATTGAACTGTATCAGTGATTTTCAAATTGAAGGATGTATCAGAACCACCTGGGGAGCTTCTTCAAACACTGATTACTGGACCCTACTTAAAAGTTTCTGAATCACAAGTTCTGGAGAGGGGCCGAGAGCTGGCATTTCCAAGTTCCCAGGTGATGGTCTCCAGCCAGGCTTTGAAATCCACTGGAGTAGGTGATCTCTCAGATTTCTTCCAGCTGTTACATACTGGAGGGTCAACGACCTGGCTAGCTTCATTGGTGGGTGACCAAAAATATTACTACATTGAATGACTTTCCAGCTACTTTGGCCAAGTTTGACTGTTATCCAGGAAAATTCTCAACATGAATGGAGGGAAATGCTGGTGAAAATCACTCCTTCATGTATTCATTCACTAATTTGTTCAACAAATATTTATTGAGCATACCATGTACTAGATACTGTACTAGATTCATCTTAAGACAGACATGACCCCTGACTGTGATGTGCCTATAGAATGGAGAAAACCAATTATTAATTTATTGCTATTACTAATAGTCCTGGCCAGAACCTATGAGAATAAAATACTCTTCTCAGGGATTTGTGGTTATAACTTCAAGCTTTACCTAAATGGGCTTATTTTTCTACTGTGGTCCTAAGTCATAAGTTGTCTGTTTTCTGCATCGAGTTTGATTTTTGTTCTTTGTTTTCGAGGTATTTCTTTATTGGACCAGCTCAGAAAGTGGCATTTTCATTTAGTTTTTGCCAATCTAAATATTACCTTCCTGTCCTAGATGAAACCTTGGCTTTGTTCAAAATTTGCATTTTCATTTTTAGCATATAATGACAGTTTAAATCAACAGAAAGAGCAGAAACCCTTGTCTAAATCAATTTCCTCACTATCATTCCAACTTCATTGAAACTAGACGTCCTAGGGAGATGAATTCAAATAGTCATCTCTCCCCCAACCCCAACCCCAGCAATTTGGCTTCTTAAAAGAATAAAAGATGAAGGATGCAGGGTTTGAAGGGAGGATGTCTGCTATAAAAAGAGAAGGAAAAGAAATAGTGTACAGACAATGTTTATCATTTGTTGAGTGTGTATTATGTGCCACAGACCATTGCCAAGCATTTTACATGAATTATGAGGGAAATTTTCCAATAACCAATGAGGAACAGGTACTATTTTTTTCTCCCTTTTACATATATGGACATGGAGGCTCACAGAAGATAGATACCTGGCCCAAAGTCTCACAGCTATTTGATGGAGAAGCAGGGATTCAAAACCAGGACTGTGACTTCAAAATCTCATGCTTTTTGCCTGTAAATTACATCTCCAGTCATTTCAGTCGATGCATTTTTCATAGGGATGGTGCTGACTCATTTGGCTTCCTGGTTTTCTGACTCATCTCACCAAATAGGGTGAAATCCAATATGTTTCGTGCATTCTCCTTTGTATCCTCTTTCTCCCTGCTCCCTTTTCTGATATGGTCCACCTACTCCGTCATCATCGTTCTGTCCATGGACCTTAAAGAAATACCTTTTTGTAGACTGTCTCTGTGATACAGTAGAAATTTGGTAAGCTTGCCAGGGAGTAAAAAGTGCATTTGTTTAGAACTGTAATGTTTATTTGAAGGGGACTTTCAATCACAGACATGACTTTTTTATGAGCCTCATTATATATCCTTGTGATTGGAAATATGCAGCAGGAAGTAATGCCTCCACAAAGAGTCACTCTCCCTTGCAATATTTTAAAAGATTTGGCAATAAAAGGCACTCAAATTATTGATAATCTATAATTAATATGAAGTAAATAATATGTTTTCAAATAAAACTCACATGATAGTGACAAGAATGTGGGATTTTTAAATTTTTTTTGGTAAGTCAAATAGATAGATTATCCATCACTAAGGAATATATAAACACATTAATCTAGGAGTTCAATTTTTCTTTATTTTTGTGAAAAAATAATTTACTCTTCAAAAGGAAGAGTGGTTTTATTTTTTTCAGCTCATTAAAATGCTTCAAAAGTCTTGGCTAGCAAACACCTTTTTAAAAAATCAATTTTTCAATAATTTAGAGTGAATCAGACCCATAAGGGGGATATGCTTTCAAAATAATTAAAGTAGAGGCAGCAATATAGATCTTGAGAAAATATGCTCACAGAATGTCCTTTGATTTGTTATGAACCCCAAAGCTTTGATAAAATGGGACAAGACTGAAATCAACTTCCCAATTTCATCACTGGCTGGTGGTATATGACCAGTGGTACAGAGAGTGCTAAAGGCCCATCTGATCCACACTGTCATCCCTTTTATTAACAAAATTCATTCTGTTCACTGTACATACAGATCTTTAGCTATAGACTGCATTTCCTAGCTCCCTTTGCAGCTATACATGTTCATCTAAGTTTTGGCCAACGATAAGTAAGCAAAAGTGTCCTTGGGATTCCTGAGGAGTCTCCTGTAGAGGGAAGGGGCAGTGGCCATCTTCTTTCCTTCCTGTGCACCTGCATCAGGTGTTTTGGCTGGAGTTCTAGAAGCCGTTTTGGGTAAAGAGCATAAGGGACATACCCCAAGGATGACAGAAGAGTGAGCTTTTGTGGAGCTTCCATACCAGCCTTGGATTTGCTATCTCTGGACTTCATTACATGAGCAAGAAATTTATTTCTGGCTTTGGGATTTTCTTTTACTTTTTTTTAAAGCCATTATTTTGTGGGTTTGTTGCTACATTTAATGATAATTAATAAAAATGGTGACTCATCAGGTTTGGGAAAACAACAAATAAATTAACATAGTAAGATTTGCTATCATTATTGAGCACCAGGAACTATATGAAAGGAACTGTTGGGGTCTAAAGGATTCAGGGAGACCTAGGTAGTGTTTTTGTTCATGTTGGTTACATCAGTAAATGAAGGAGGCTTGCGGCTCTGGTAAGGTTTGGGGAGGTGCTGGAAAGTTAGGCTGTTCTCTCCCTATTACTTTTTCCCTGCCCCAGGATTAGTTCTTTGAACACACTGCATGCTCCTCTGCTTACTACCCACACAAATACTCTTCTCTCTGCTTGCTACTCTTCCTAGCTGAACTTTTTGTCTGCCTGGTCTCAGATAAAATGACCTTCTGTGTGGAGGTTCCCCTGAGTAGACCAGATCTCCTTGCTTGTATGCCCTCCCTGTATGATGGAATCCCACCAAAATGGAGGATTTGGTTGTAAAGTCAGCGCATATTGTGAATATTGCATCGGCCAGAATTATCCTTGAAAATCCTTTAGGAGGCTAGCTCCACAGTAGAAACTGATAAACTGTCTCCACTAAGTTCTGTAAAATCATTCCAGAATTTCTTTTTTCTTTGTTTGGGATAGCTGGCCTATTGTAGAGTGTAGGTTTTATTTAAACAAAACAAAACAGGTCACATATAGCCATGCAGGTTGTGCATCTCAAAGGGTGTCATGTACATAGACCATGATGTAAGTGGCACCCACCTCAAGTTGTTCAGTGCACATAGAACTGTACACGGTTGGCCCGTTAGGGTCATACATAGCCAAAGAAGATATTCACACAGTGAGAAAATGGAAACTGAAGCCAACCCAGGGAAGAGCTGATTTACATCCCATTCTAGGGCTGGGCTGAGTGGGATGGTGAAATAAATCACTTGGATTATTTATATCATTTAATTTTTCTCTGCAGCTCCTTCATTTGTTTTCTGAATCTTGTGTATGGTTGAATTTGTGTGTCATATTTGTACAAACCGCAAATCTTCTTTACTTCATATTATATAGCACTCATCACATTTGAATTTTCATGGAGTGTTTTGTAATTACGGATTTAATGTCTCTGCCAGATTATACATTCCATGAGGGCAAGGGCCATATCTATCTCCTTACCTGCTATGGTCCACCTGCATGGTACCTGACACACAGTCTTGCCAAGCAGTGCCATCCCAAGCATCGTTGCGGCTTTTCATTCTCCTGCACTCACCTGCCTTCAGGAAGATCCACAAAACTTCCTTCTCAGTTACTCAGTGCTGAGATCCTAGCGGTTAAGGCACTGAGTTAGGACTAGGGTGGAGATAAAACCTGCCTGGGCTGGTGCTGCTCTGATGATATAGAAACCCCTGAAACTGATCATCATCCAGAGACAACGGATATATTTGGGGAGGAGCTTTGGACCACATCAGCTCGTTATCACCTCCTTAAGTGCTCCTACCTCTAAATGCTCTTCTCAGCTTCCCACTGCCTCCCCCTGCCCAAGGCTCCTTCCTGGCCTGACTTGATCTGAGGCTCCCTCACAAGTGAACTTCACTGAAACATGATGCTGAACACGTGCCAGTGCTGGTTTCTGCAAAGGCTGCCTGGTAACAACGTCTCCTTCTTTTTAATTATTTTTTTTATTTTCAAAAGCATCTAGAAGTAAAATCTTACGAAAATCCAGAAATGAAGCAGGAACACAATCTCACCACTCTAAGCAGTACACCAAAACAGTTTTAGTTCACGTTGCCTTTCTTCTATGCCTTTTTTTTTTTTGATTTCTCTTAGCTTTTATTATATGCTAGTTTGTAGCCTGCAGTTTTAAAGTAACATTATTGCATATTCATATTTCCGTTTTTCCCTTGTGCTCTTTATAAGCATAATTTTAATAATAGCATAATATTTCATCAAATGACCTTATGATGTTTTAAAGCCTTTTGTCAAGGATGGATACTTAAATGTCTATAATTTTTTCTTTGGTATATAAATATTATAAATACACATAAAGAGATTATAGGGAACCTCTTTGTCTTTTTCTGCATCTTACAGATTGCCAAGAAATGGAATCAGTAGGTAAAAAATATAAACTATTTAAAATAGTTTTTTATTTTAGATTATATCAAATGCATATTTAGTGTAGAAAACTTAGAAAATACAGAAAAGTATTTTATCCAACTTTATCTCTAAGAGATTGCCACATTTTTGTTTATTTTCTTTCTGTCTTTTTAATATATGTATGTATAAATAATATATGTATTATATGCACATAAGATTTATATCTATATGTATACTGTATTATACATATTTTACATAATTGAAATAATTTATATGTATGTCGTTAATACTCTCCAAATATTCAATTTTCAATTTACTGTGACATAATGATTTAATTAATATTTTTATACCTATTTAAATTTTTTCTGAGTTCTAATTTTTTAATTCTTCTATTTTCTATTCTATTTTTAATTATTTCTATAGAAATTAAGTATTGTTGTATTTGTATATATACTTTCATCAGCATTTTATGTTATTTCTTAGGATGGATTCCAGTACTATATTTACTAAGTCAAGAGGTATAAATATATTTTTTTTTATTTCAGCATATTATGGGGGTACAGATGTTTAGGTTACATATGTTTTCCTTGCCCCCCTCTCCCCCCCAAGTCCAAGTTTCAAATATGTCCATCCTTCAGGTGGTACACATTGCACTCTTTGTGTATGCATATACCCATCCCCTCCTCCCTCCTCCCCCCTCCCCACTGCCCAACATCCAATAGATGTTATTCTTATATGTGCACTTATGTGTTGATCAGTTAATACCAATTTGATGGTGAGTACATGTGGTGCTTGTCTTTCCCTTCTTGGAATACCTTACTTAGTAGAATGTGTTCCAGCTCTATCCAGGAGTATACAAGAGGTGCTATATCACCATTGTTTCTTAAAGCTGCATAGTACTCCATGGTATACATATATCACATTTTATTAATCCACTCATGTATTGATGGACACTTGGGTTGTTTCCACATCTTTGCAATTGTGAATTCTGCTGCTATAAACATTCGGGTGCAGGTGTCTTTCTTATACAGCATCATTTGCTCTTTTGGGTAGATGCCCACTAATGGGATTGCTGGATCGAATGGTACTTCTACTTGTATCTCTTTAAGGTATCTCAATATTGCTGTCCACAGAGGTTGCACTAGTTTGCAATCCCACCAACAGTGCATGAGTGTTCCTATTTCTCCACATCCATGCCAACATTTATTGTTTTGGGACTTTTTGATAAAGGCCAGTCTCACTGGAGATAAGTGATATCTCATTGTGGTTTTAATTTGCATTTCCCTGATGATTAGAGATGTTGAGCATTTTTTCATATGTTTTTTG
>CAUYSK010118923.1:0-12290 GCA_963575035.1 Avahi laniger | reverse complement strand
TTAGTCAGTGGAGATTTTGTTTTGATGCTACTTAATTTCTTTTCAGAGAAAAGTTCAGGTGATAATTAGAGGTGTAAGTATTTTGCATGCACTAACATAAAATCTTGGAAATTTGGAACTAAAGGGAGGGAACTTGGTCAGTAAGTCCAACACTTACCTCTTTCCCTCAGAAGGCTGAAGCGAATGATGTACTTAAGTATTACCTGTCAGTGAATTTTCCAAGACATGATTAGAGTCTTCCAAGTTGTAGAGGAAAGATGGAGTATTTGTGGTCAGTTGTTCTTTATCACTTACGGCAGTTTTGTGCCATTACGTGCTCTTAACAATTTCTATAAAAGATTTCTATTTTTTATATGGTACTCTACATTTTCTAATTTTGAAAACCCATCCATTTTTATATTATATATTTGGGACTGAGTATACATTGTTTCCTTTTTCCCCATTAGAAATGGGCTCAAAATATTTAATCCTGCAGAGCCTATTTTACTAATTTAGGAGATTTTTTTGACATCCAAAACATAATTATTGTGTTTGATATGGGCATTTGAGTTTAATGCATGACTATGTTCAAACTCAGTAACAAATCAACTTGTCTTCTGCTGTCTGCTAATGTCCTACAGATCTGTACTCCAGGCAGCATTTTATGTCTTCAGATTGCTGTTTTCGTCTGTCCTCCTGGCTTCCTCATCTCCCATGGTGAATTTCCTCCAGTTTTTAAAACATCCCTCAAAAGCCAATAGGTGTCCACTTCCATGGTGTCATCAAGCACCTTTTGAGTTGGGCAATTCAACTTTCATCCTTATGCCTTCCTCTTCTCACCTAATGGCTGTTCCAGCCAGGACATCCTGTGATTGCGGTTTTCTCCTTTTCTCTTTCACAATTAGTCCTTCTGCCATTTAAATTTCTAAAGCACTTGCGCTTCCCACTTATGTCGTGTAATGGCTTAACTTTTCTTTTAGACACTCTTTTGGTAGAATCTTGATTTTTCTAATATTTTTATTCATTTATTCAACCAATATTGACTTAGCATCTATTAAAGGCCGGGGACAGATGCAGGCTTTGCATATTTACCAAAGAACAAAGCTAAATCTTTCCGTTTTTTAGGTTTATATTTTAGTGAGTCATTTAGAATTTCCTATATATATGAATTTATATATACATTTAAGTAAAAATATGTATTTAATTTCAGTTGGTGAGAATAGAAGAAAATATAGCATGGTAGAAGAAGTAGGATGTACAGAGTTACTGGTTACGGGGTCAGAAGCTAATTTTTGTAGTATGGTTAGCCCTCTGTTGAGGTCTGGGCTCAAATATTCACCTGAGCATAGAGAGCCGAGAAAATGGTAGGTGGTCAGTTAGTGCTTGTTGAATAATTAGTGATCAAATGAACTTTATAAAGACGAAAGTGAGTACAGAGAGAAGAGAGAAACAGAGAGAGAGAGAGAGTGGGAACTTTTAAATTACAGGTTCACAATGACCCAAAAAAATGGTTTTTTTTCTATGTCATCAAGGTCACTAGGATGAGGCATGGAGAATTAACCCTAGAAGTTTTCCATCTGGGCCAATCCCAGTGTGGTTGGCTAGATCCAGGTGGGCAGAAATCAGCAAGCCTGAAGCCCTTTCACATAAGCCACAGATCACTTAGGATGGGTACATCTAAACCACAACCCCTTTATGTGTTTCCACGGTGCCATCACATGGAATCAAGTCACAGTCACTGAACCTAATGAATATTTGCTGTAACTTTGAATTTTTCAGTTATTATCAAAATTAACGAGATATCTTTTTCAATCTATGTACTTTTTAACATTTTATTTTTTGTGGTCTTAAATTTTGTATTTATTTAAAATTGAGAAAAATGGATGTTACATATAACTATGTTATAGTAATGGAACCTAAGTGATAAAATATTTATATTTGCTTTAAGACCATGTTTAACTTTCAGCCTACATAGCGTAAAAGTTGAAGCAGAACTTTGATATTATTTAGTACGTATCAAACAGTATTTCTGAGCCAGAAGTCTTCACTTTTCCTTTTATATGGGAAAGATTCATTGTTCTAAGAATTTGGCCATTTTTCCAAAATTGCCTAAATGAATTTCTGACAGGATGAGCTCTGCTTCTCACTTCTGCTAAGAAGTTCTGGGGTGAATGAAGACTGGACTGTGACTTTCTTATATACTTTGCACACTATGTTCATAAAGTGAATATAGGGTTCCTCTATTGACAATGAAAAGGCAAAATCAAAGCTCTGTGGTTGAATTCATCCTCTTGGGTTTTTCTAGCTTTCCTGAACTCCAGGAGCAGCTCTTTGGGGTTTTCTTGGTGATTTACCTGGTGACTCTGATGGGAAATGCCATCATTATAGTCGTCATCTCCCTGGACAAGAGCCTCCATGTTCCCATGTACCTGTTCCTCCTGAACTTATCTGTGGTGGACTTGAGTTTCAGTGCAGTCATCATGCCTGAAATGCTGGTGGTCCTCTCCACTGACAAAACTGGGATTTCTTTTGTGAGCTGTTTTGTACAGATGTATTTCATTCTTCTTTTTGGTGGGACTGAATGTTTTCTCCTGGGGGGAATGGCTTATGACCGATTTGCTGCAATTTGTCATCCTCTGAACTACCCAATGACTATGAACAAAAAGGTTTTTATGAAATTAGTTATATTTTCATGGGTCATAGGTTTTATATTAGGTACTCTGCAAACATCATGGGTGTCTAGTTTTCCCTTTTGTGGCCCCAGTGAAATTAATCATATATCTTGTGAAACCCCAGCAGTGCTAGAGCTTGCATGTGCAGACACCTTCTTGTTTGAAATCTATGCTTTCACAGGCACCATTTTGATTATTTTGGTTCCTTTCTTGCTGATACTCTTGTCTTACGTTCGAATTCTTTATGCCATCCTGAAGATGCCATCAACCATTGGGAGGCAAAAGGCCTTTTCCACCTGTGCCTCTCATCTCACATCTGTGACCCTCTTCTATGGCACAGCCAGTATGACTTATTTGCAGCCCAAATCTGGCTACTCACCAGAAACCAAGAAACTGATGTCACTGTCTTACTCGCTGCTTACACCTCTGCTGAATCCACTTATTTACAGTTTGCGAAACAGTGAGTTGAAAAGGGCTTTGATGAAATTATGGCAAAGAAAAGTGTTTTTACATGCAGTCTGACTGTGGTTGAGAAATCATGTGCTATTTGGCTACTACCCTATTGTACTTTAATTAAATTTAATAAATGGCAAAAACATATCACAGTGTGATGTGAATATGTTTAATTTGTTGAGTTCTTCACATTTGAACATATATCAAGGAATCTGTTCCTTTCAATAAAGTACGAAGGCAAAGACATAAAGTGTAACTAGAATGTTTGTACCCTCACAATACCTTGGAATAATAATAAAAAAAAATTAAAAAAAAAATAAAGTACTGCTGTCACTCATTTTCAATAGAGACAACATATCATGTAACAGTCTATTCATCACTCCTCTATTATGAACTTCCACATCTTTACTGGATTATTTTCATTAAGAGAATGCTTCAATAGTTACTTTGTTCTATATGTTCGTGTGCACTGATGTGTTTATATGTGTGTGATAGATTTGTTAAAATGGGACTGATTGGATGAAGAGCATGTGTGCTTATAAATTTTAATAGCTATTGCAGAATTACTTTTCAAAATGACTATAGCTGCTTCTGACTCCCCTGAAGGCCACTGTGCTTGTATAACAAGGTAAATCTTCAAGAGACCAACAAATAGAGGGATAAAGTTTTTATTTCTGGAGTGAAAATGTTCCATAAGTAAGTAAAAAATGTGCAGCTATTTTGGGGGCCCAAACAGATTTGGACTCACACAGATTGTAATCCAAAAGCAGATTTTTCTGGATCTTTTTCCAAATGTTCATCCAATGTTGGTGACTAGAGGACTACATGGAAATTTTCCTGAAATCTCACTTCAGGGCATTTTTTCACTTACAGACCATTGTTGTAGAGACTTGTTAAATTTCCATTGCTAGGCCAAAGTGCCCCAGACACTTTGTTTATAAAAAATGAATAATGCATTTCTTCTTATTGTTTATCATGGGAAACAAGTATTATTGGTTAATTGTGCCTATTTTCTATGGTCCTGGAGCCAAATCACTAACTCTGTGGCCTTTCCCAGAATGGATAATTCTATGTGTTGAAACAATTGAGCGCTTCATACTTGCAGAATAAAATGGTGGGATAATGAAGAAAAGCACCTAAGTAGAGTAGAATTATGTGGGGGAGAATCAGGGGTCCCTCTGCCAATCAAGTTGACGATGAGGTGTTTCCTAATTCTAAGCTCAAGACGCCATACACAAGACTTAGAATCATGAAAGGAGCTACTGCTGAATCTTTCCCCACTGAAGATTTTATATCAGTTTGAAACATATAATGTAACCTTGAATAAAAGGCTGCTTTGAAATTCTTTGTGATTCTTCATTTACAGTTGCCTGGTTAATGTTAAGTACATCTTGTAGATCCCATCTCTTTCTTTTCCATTATTAGGGGCTTATTAGCTTGAGCTTTCTTCGTGCACTTAAATGTGTGATGTGTTTGATGTTTGATCGCCACATTTCATAGTAAGCTCTATGAGGACAGTGACTGCATGACTTTGTTCACACTGTGCACTACCTGCCTAGCACAGCACCTGGGACAAAAGAAGTACTTAACAAATACTTTTTGAATTAATAAAAAGAGAGTGGTCTGAGGCAAGATGTTAGCCCAAGACTTGGAGCAGACTCGGGATATGGGTTAGGCACAGGACTTAAACAAATAGAACTCATTACAGAACAGTGCCCAGGAGGAAGCCTTATGAGACCTGATGGGTAGTGTGTAGAGGGGGTTGTTACTTGAGTGCTTTCCGTTTGTATGCCCAAGTTTCCTTACTGTTCTGATTGCTGCATTCAGCCTTCAGAAGACATGGCCAATCTCAATAAAGTGGTTTTAGCAGTTGCATCCAAGATTCTGGGCGTCTCTTTGCATGTTGATGTAGTCAGTTATGGGGGATGTTCTCTTTTTTGTGACATAAAAATTGATATGTTTGTCATGGCTTTCCAATATGTCAGAGTTGGGAGTAACTTTAATATCTCAGGGAGCATCTCATGTCTGATTCCCCCTTATAATATATACAGTAAGCAGTAGTTTCAAATCTTGAATTCTTCTCTTTATGGGGAGGTATTTGACTCCTGAGGTAATCCTGAATACCTTCCTAAGGTCAGGAGAGTCATGCCCATTCTCTTTGAATTTGAAGCTGAGTAGTGATCCATAGTCCATGGATGGTCTTTGGGCTGACAGTTAACTGAAAATACGAGGTCAGTGACTTTTGTGAAAGAAAGTTGGTATCCTTTGGATACATGTAGATATCTATATCAACATATATATATTTATAGATATAAAATCTTATCCAACTGAAATATAACATAAGCAATTTTTGTTGGTCAAACTTCTAAGTCTTAAAAGTGTATGTTTATCATATCACAGTACATCGCACACCTGGTAGATGATGGTGGTAGGCTTATTGTAGTTTGGGTTTTTGGTGGTTGTTCTGTGTTTATAGACTTTTTCATGCTACCTGATTTTTGAATGCAGGCAGATAGACTGATTAGGAGTAATTTAGATTTTTTTTATTTTTTGTTTTTAGAGTTAGAGTCTTGCTATGTTGCCCAGGCTGGAGTGCAATGACTATTTATAGGTATGATCATAGAACATTACAGCTTTAAGTCCGTGGGTTCAAACAATCCCCTTTCCTCAGCCTCTTCAGTAGCTGGAACTGTAGGCACATACCTCCACACCCAGAGGAGAGTTTTTGAGGAGAATTGCCTTGTGTGTTAAGAAGTTTATTGGCAAAATTGGCATTATGTGTCTTTTAGTCTTTTAAGTTTTTGTTATAATTTATTGTGCAATCTAGCCAGAAAAGAAAACATCACTGAATCATTTTAGGACTATTCAACAATCACATTGAGTGTGGGAAAAATGTTGGGATAAATGTTAATTAAGTTTCTATATTATTGATTGAAGTAATTATTATTGAATAGGGCAGTAATTCAAATTCACATGACAATTAAAAATAGTTTGAGTGAAATGGTAGTGATATTGATTAAGCTTAGCTATATATCTGCTAAATGTTGAAGGAGGCCTTATAATTTTTGTATCTTATTTAGGGATAGCCCCTATGCACATGTAACCTGGTGACATCTAGAACTTTTTGAGTTTGTGATGGTTTAATAAATACCAACTCATTTTTCACTGAGTCTTTATTACATATTAAACTTGGCTTAAACATCTGAATTGCTCCTTGGTATTACTTCAATTTATATAGAATTGATTGAATTTCTGTTTAATGAATTATAATTAGAAATCAGATTACATCAATTCTAAATGTATATGAGTGTATTTGTATTTATTGATCGATTCGTGATTTTTTTGAGGTGATAGAAACTGTCCTACTTAAGTTTGGTTGGGCTGTCATAATAAAATATCACAGACTGGGTGGTTCATACAACAGAAATTTATTTTCTCATAGCTCTGGGTGCTGGAAGTATAAGTCAAATGTTCCAGCAGGATTGAATTCCTCTAGGTCTTTCTGCTTGGCTTACAGATGGCCCCCTTCTCGCTATGTACTCACATGGCCTTTTCTCCTTGTGAACTCACCCCTGGTGTCTCTTCCTCTTCTTCTAAGAATATCAGTCATACTGGAATAGGGCTCTGCCTTTATGACCTCATTTAACATTGACTTCCTATTTTAAGACTTTATGTCCAGATACAGTTACATTCCAATGTATTGGGGGTTAGAACTTCAATATATGTGTTTTGAGGGCCACATTTGGGTCCAAAACATATCACTAGTAAATAGGATTGGCCTTGGTCAATGGGAATCCTTATTGATTGGGCCCTTGCATAGCCTTTATCTCTGCTGCTAGGCCACTTTGTTCTTGGGGGCATCATGCCAGTACTATGGTGGCTGCTGGCAGAAATAGGCTAATATCAACTGGCTGTGTCATTTTATCTATAGATTGGGTCTTATTGTGGGATACAAAGACCTTCATGCCCACTGCATGCGTCCATCAGCATGCACATACTGTAGACCTCTTTGTTGCCAAAGTTCCAATCTTTTCTCCCCAGATCAAGTCAATGAACTCTCACTTATCCAGTCTTCTTCTTCGTTTTTTTTTGAGACAGAGTCTTTCTCTGTTGCCCGGGCTAGAGTGCCGTGGCGTCAGCCTAGCTCACAGCAACCTCAAACTCCCAGGCTCAAGCAATCCTACTGCCTCAGCCTCCCGAGTAGCTGGGACTATGCCCAGCTAATTTATATATATATATATATATATGT
Organism: Avahi laniger; assembly: GCA_963575035.1. Lineage (NCBI taxonomy): Eukaryota > Metazoa > Chordata > Mammalia > Primates > Indriidae > Avahi > Avahi laniger. Next base: position 4,937 of record CAUYSK010118923.1, on the reverse strand, counting down.
TTAGTTGTCCAGCTAATTTCTTTCTAATTTTTAGTAGAGACAGGGTCTCGCTCTTGCTCAGGCTGGTCTCGAATACCTGAGCTCAAATGATCCGCCCACCTCAGCCTCCCAGAGTGCTAGGATTACAGGCGTGAACCACCACGCCTGGCCTATCTAGTCTTCTTTACCAGTCTTCTGGTCCAGCACCGTCAGAATCTAGCACCACGAGTTTTCCCCTGGCTCCTGTTGGTGCAGGTATGCTAAGTCTTGCAGCTCCTTTGTGGTATACCCCTCTTCTTTCTCTGTCAGGTGCAGTGTGTCCCTGACTGTGTAGTGCTGTGATAAGACTATTTATAAGTCTAGTGTTGTGGAGAGAAGGTAAAGGCAGTTCCTGATGGGGTACCTCTTCTCTAGCCTTTTGCACTTACTTGGGCGGCAGAAGGTGGGAGGGTTGTGTTATCTCTGCATTATCAAAAGGTATGGATATCTTGAAAGTCAAAATCTTTGGAAGCATCCACCTAGAAATCCCATCCCACAAGTCCAGACACTAGATTTTTCCAACTCTGACTCCAACCTTATCATAAAATATCTACCTTGATTAAACTCAAAGCCATCTTTCAAGTTTAGCCACTGTGACTATTGAATCTGAGAATAGAGGAGGGTGGAAAGGAGCAAGGTCTACACCAGACTGCAGGTCTCAGACAGCCCCATCCCCACATGCAGACTTTTTGGCTGAGTGGGGCCCTTTCAGTCCCTCCCTGACATCTTTGCCCAGAAGCAAAGAACAGACCTTTGACCTCTGATAATGGCATTTGTGGAGCTTGAGGGTAGGCTCACCCAACCCAGCCCCACTCTGCCTCACTCTCCCGTCTGCCTTGCTGAGGTGGAGAGTAAGGACACACTTGGAAGTCCCAGAGCCCCACCCACCACCGGAGTGCCTCTCCAAGGGAAGGAGAGCTGGTTATGGGACCCAAACACAGCACTGCAGCTTGCTCCTCCCAGCGAGTGCCACCTACTGACAGGGAGGTCATTCTGCACACAATTTTACTGCATCTACTGACTCATCATACAGGGTGTGATCAAATCTCACACAAATACCACCTACTGGCTCATAGACTAAACTGGGTGTGTCATTATCTAAACAAAAACCTAAAGATAAGAAGCAACAGCTGATCCAGGTGGGAAGGAATCAGTGAAAGAACTCTGGAAGTATGAAGAATCAAATGGAAAGCACTCCCCCAAAGGGGAATACCAGCTCTCTAGCAATGGATATCAACCAAATTCAGAACACTAAAATGACAGAAGAAGAATTTCAAACATGGATTGTAAGAAAATTCAATGATATGCAAGAGAAAATGGATACCCAGCACAAAGAAACCACACACACACACACACACACACACACACACACACACAAATCTGGGACTCGGAGGAAAAATTCACTAAAGAAATTGAAATATTAAAGAAAAATCAAACAGCACTTCTGGAAATAAAGAATTTATTCAAGGAATTACAAAACACAGTAGAAAGCCACACGAATAGGGTAGATCAAACAGAAGAAAGAATCTCAAGGATTGAAGATGACGTCTTTCAATTAAATAAGTCAGTTAAAGAGACAGAACAGAGAAATGAGAGGAAAGAGAAAAGCCTACAAGAAATGTGGGATTATGAGAAGAGGCCTAACCTGAGAATTATAGGCATCCCTTAGGGTGAAGAAGAAAAGTCACAAGGGTTGGATAAGCTATTTGAGGATATAATGGAGGAAAATTTCCCAGGCCTGGCTAAAAACCTAGATATTCAGGTACAAGAAGCCCAAAGGACTCCTGGGAGATTCATTGCAAATAGCAAGACACCACGACACATAGTCATCAGACTGGCCAAAATAACCATGAAAGAGGTCCTCCTACAAGCTGTAAGGCAAAAGAAGCAGGTAACCTACAAAGGAAAACCCATCAGTAAAAAGAAAGACTTCTCATGAGACTTTATAAGCAAGAAGAGACCGGGGCCCCATTGTCACTCTTCTCAAACAGAATGATGCCCAGCTTAGAACCTTGTGCCCTACAAAACTAAGTTTTGTATACTAAAGAGAAATAAAGACCTCAGACAAGTAAAGACTGAAAGAATTCATCAAGACAAGACGTGCCCTCCAGGAAGTACTCAAAACAGTGTTACACGTGGATCAGCACAGTAAACACTCACCAGTGTAAAATCATCCAAAAGCTAAAGGTCAAAGGCCAGATACCACAATGGCTGAAGAGAGAAAACAAAGCAACAAAGTTCAACTCAAGAGAATGAACAGAATCTGCCCCACTTATCAATTCTTTCAATAAATGTGAATGGCTTGAATTGCCCACTGAAGAGACACAGGCTGGCTGAATGGATAAATATACACAAACCAAGTATCTGCTGTCTTCAGAAAACACATCTAACCCACAAGGTGCATTCAGACTCAAGGTGAAGGGATGGAAAACAATATTTCAAGCAAACAGAAACCAAAAGAAAGCAGGCCGGCAGTTCTGATGTCAGATAACTTAAGTCTTCAAATCAACAAAAGTAATGAAAAACAAAGAGCATCACTATATAATGGTGAAGGGTAAAATTCATCAAGAAGACATAACAATTCTAAATATTCATGGACCTAACTCAGGTGTACCCAGATTCATAAAGCAAACCCTACAGCAACACCCTAATAGCCAGGGACTTCAACACTCTTCTGACAAAACAGGACAGATTCTCCAAACAGAAAATAAACAAAGAAACAATTGACTTAAACAGAACTCTAGAACAAATGGACCTGACTGACATTTAGAGAACATTCTTCCCCCAAACCACTGAGTATACATTTCTTTCATCAGTTCATGGGACATTCTCTAAAATTGACCATATCCTAGGCCACAAAGCATGTCTCAACAAATTTAAAAAAATAGAAATTCTACCATGTATCTTCTCAGACCACAGTGGAATAAAATTAGAAATTAACTCCAACAGAAATTGTCATCTCTACACAAAGTCATGGGAACTACACAACCTTCTGCTGATATTATTATTTTGTTAAGGAGGAAATTAACATGGAAATCAAAAGATTCTTTGAACTAAATGAAAAAGGAGACACAAGTTATCAAAATCTGTGGGACAAAGCTAAAGCAGTCCTGAGAGGAAAATTTATATCCATAAATGCCTAAGTCCAAAAGAAAGAAAGATCACAAATCACCAATCTAATAAATCATCCCAAAGAACTGGAAATGGAGGAGCAAACCAACCCCAAACCCAGCAGAAGAAAAGAAATAACAAAGATCAGAGCAGAATTAAATGAAATCAATAACAAAAAAACGATATGGAAGATTAATAAAACAAAAAACTGGTGCTTTGAAAAAATAAAATTGACACACCTTTTGCTAGATTAACGAGAAGCAGAAAAGAAAGGACTCTAATAAACCCCATCAGGAATCAAAAAGGAGAAATTACAACAGATGCTACAGAAATACAAAATATCATCTGTCAATACTATAAAAACCTCTATGCACATAAACTTCAAAAAGTGGAGGAAATGAACAAATTCTTAGAAACACAAGGTCTCCCTAGGCTCAGTCATGGAGAAATAGAATTTCTAAACAGACCAATATCAAATATGAAAATTGATGCAGCAATTAAAACCTTCCTAAAAAGAAAAATCCCAGACCAGATGATTTCACACCTGAATTTTATCAGACCTGCAAGTGCCTATCCTGCAGAAATTATTCCACAACATCGAGAAGGAAGGGATCCTTCCCAATACATTTTATGAAGCCAACATAACCCTGATACCAAAACCAGGAAAGGACGTATCAAAAAAAGAAAACTACAGACCAATATCCCTTATGAATATAGATGCAAAAATTCTCAATAAAATCCTAGCAAACTGAATTCAGGTGCTTATCAAAATAATAATCCATCATGATCAAGTGGGCTTCATCCTAGAGAGGCAGAGGTGGTTCAACATACGCAAATCTATAAATGTAATTCACCACATAAATAGAAGCAAAAACAAAGATCATATGATTCTCTCAATACATGCGGAAAAACCATTTGACAAAATTCAACACCCTTCTATGATAAGAACCCTTAAGAAAATAGGAATAGACAGGGCTTACCTAAAAATGATCTAAGCCGTTTATGACAAACCCACAACTAACAGCATACTGAACAGGGAAAAACTGAAAGCATTCCTGCTTAGAACTGGAACCAGACAAGGTTGCCTTCTATCACCACTTCTGTTCAACATAGTGCTGGAAGTCCTAGCCAGAGCGACCAGACAAGACAAGAAAATCAAGAGCATCAAAAGGGGGGCAGAAGAGGTCAAACTATCGCTCTTTGCTGACAATATGATCTTATATCTAGAAAACCCCAAAGATTCTGCCATGAGACTACTGGAATTGATAAATAAATTCAGCAAAGTCTTAGGTTACAAAATCAATGTACAGAAATCAGTAGCATTCCTATACGCCAACAATAGTCAAACTGAGAACCAAATCAAAGACTCAATATCCTTCACAATAGCAACAAAGAAAATAAAATACCTGGGAATATATTTAACTAAGGAGGTTAAAGACATCTACAGGGAGAACTATGAAACATTGAGGAAAGAAATAGCACAGGATGTAAACAGATGAAAAACAATAACATGCTCATGGGTTGGCAGAATCAACATTGTTAAAATGTCTACACTACCAAAGTGATCTACAGATTCAATGCAATCCCTATTAAAATACCAATATCCCAGATATAAAACCATCCTCATATAGCCATCTAATCTTTGACAAAGCGGACAAAAACATACACTGGGGAAAAGAATCCTTATTCAGTAAATGGTGCTGGGAAAACTGGATAGCCACATGTAGAAGATTCAACCAGGATCCATACCTTTCACCTCTCACAAAAATCAACTCATGTTGGGTAACAGATTTAAACCTAAGGAGTGA
>CAUYSK010118921.1:0-32269 GCA_963575035.1 Avahi laniger | reverse complement strand
GGAGGGGGAGGAAGGGATGGGTATATGCAGAGACAAAGAGTGCAACGCGCACCATCTGAGGGATGGACACACTTGAAGCTCGGACTTGGCGGGGGAGGGGGGCAAGGGCAACATACGTAAACTAAACATCGGTACCCCCATAATATGCTGGGAGGAAAAAAAAAAAAACAAAAATAACCTGGTGCCAGAGAGGAAAGAACTTAGGATTTACAATCAGGCAGACCTGATTTGGTTGGGAATTTGAATCCCAGCCCTCCTCCATCTGTGATTTAAAATTCTCGGTGTTCTCTGCTGTCAGCCTGCGGTGCTCTCTGAAGCGGTTAGCCCTCCATCGGCACTCTGAAATCTGCGTGTGAACTGTGCACAAATGGTTGTATCTAAAATAATCTTTGAAGCTCTCGAACCCAATTTATTTTCTTACTGAGTCTGACATTATCCTTGCTGCTTAGATTAGGAAGGCCCTTCATGAACTTCCTTTCATAGGTAGTGAAAATTAGAGCTTTAATTGGTCAGTGCTGGGAGGACCACACATTCCTGGTTACCTACAAACCAAAGAGGCTCTACCTAGCAGCCCATGTGCCTCTAAGGTACTAGAAGTTTCACACCTTGAGGCTGTTCTTATTGCCAGAATTTGCACCGTTTCAGGCCAGCCAGGCACATTCTTGTGTCTTTTGTTTTTAAACTGTTTTAGATAAAGTTTAAGTCCTAGAAGTCACCATTGCCTGATTCCCATGGGAAATCTCCTCCAATTATTTAGAGAAATTCTTCTTGTGGGAAAAAGAGGAAAACAAATAACTGATTGTTTGGAGGCTCATAGAACGAAATTTCCATTTATGACCCAACTTCCTCGCCAGTGTTTCCGAAAGCTGTGGTTTTGTGAGTCACGTTCCTACCACTACAGAACCATATGGGATTCCAAGAGAAGATTCTTCGTGGTAAAGATGAGAAATACCTTGCATGTATAGCTCTGAGCCCAAACATGTCATTGAGAATAATGTGGTTTTTGATAGATTTCTTCCTCCAAGGGCCTGACTCCACCCTTCCCCACTTGAATAAGACAGACTCTAATAATGTTTAATCTAATGGAGATTTGGGAAGCTTAGGGGCCTGGTTTTTTTATTTTTTTTAAGAGGAATTATTTTGAGATCTGGAAATTGCACTCTGGATTACCCTGGATGCAGTAAACTTTTAAAACTCTGGGAACTAAACGTTGCTACTGTTAAGCTCACAGAAGAGCAGAAGGAGACAGGGAGGGAAGGGGTTGATGAGCCCCAGAAACTACTCTTAAAAACACTGAATTTCAGTTCGCAGAAATTTCACCAGCCCTTCTAAAATGCACTGGCAGCCGAGTCACAGTGGTGTGGAATGTTTATTGAATGTAGACTTTGTACAGGTGTCTAGAGAAGCATAGTGTCAGTGTCTGCCCTGGACCACTTGAGCACCTTGGCAAGGTCCAGACTCAGGATTCAAGCATATTCTCCTGTTGAATGGGAACAACATCTAGAACTGTCTCCTGCTTCCTACCCATGCTCAGTGGAGTCATTATGTGGTAAACATTCATATCACCATAAGTTTCTGAAAACCAAATGAATGGCAACACTTCCACTATTTGACAGTATCGGTATCAGTGCAGTAAAAATAAAATATAAAGGACTGGAGCTTCCAAACCCTCCCCACAGTTTTTGTTTCCTTGGGTGGAGTCTTAGTGGAATCATGACTGTGGCCTTTGTTCTGCTCGTCCAGTTCCTGTGCTCCAAGTGGCATGGGCAGCCGTCTGAACCCAAACCTGGCTGGCAGCAGTCCTTTCTGGAATGCCTGTTCAACACGCCTGCCACTTGGCATGTTCTGCTCGCTCTGCGTTGCGAATCAGGTGGGCTGAGCTAGAATACAATTGTCTCCAGGTGCAGCAACCGTGAGGAGTAGCTCGCTTTGCTTTCATCTATGATGGGGAGAAGCCTGGAAGTGGGGCAGATGTCAAAACCAAGCGACAGCCTTTAAGGCTTCCGAGAAGTCCTACTTTTTCTGAAGTCACTCCTGATTCTGTAGCCCAGGGTGATGCCTCCCTGTGGAAATCCTGGAGCCCTCGCTGCCCGTATTAATCGCTTCATGTTTCTCGTGTGTTGTTGTAATGGTGGGGTCTTTCCCCACATATAGTTTCTCGTCTGCACAGCACATGTGCCTAGAGGAGACTCTTGTTAATTTATTTGTCTGATTCTGGTCTTGAGAGGTAGCCAATGTCATGGACACCAACGGGATCATACACTGAAGCTTTGGGGAAGTGTCTGTAGGAATGTTTACAAACATTGATGTCCTAGAGCTCCCACGGCCGTCATAGGCATTAGTGAGAATTCTCAAGCTAAAATTGGCTGGTGACATTGGCTCAGGAAATTACTTGTTCCCCTGCCTAGTAGAAAGTGAGTTGCCACAGACTCTCAGAGCCTGTCCCTGGGGGTCCTCAGATCTGCAGCAGGATTCCTGGGAGGAGTTCAAGTGCTGTGGGGCTGGATTGAGTTTCCAAAACCAAAACCGTTTTCTGTTTCTATGAAAAAGGAAACTACCCCCAATTCAAAGGGTTGACTGGACTGACTGACAGGCACGACTCCAAAGTGGGGCTGAGAGGTCATCTAGGGACTGAGATGATGACTGGCCGGGTTGGGGGTTGGAGTGGGGGCCTGGGAGGTGCCCACGCCTTGAAGTGAGGGTGTGGCTGGCCCGGCTTCCTCTGGGAGGATGTTGTCAGAGACGTGTTGATGTAAGTCATAAAGACCTTTTGCCTCTCTGAAGTTAGACTTTCCTCACCCAAAAGTGATTGGTCCTTTTCTCCACCTATGTCTGGAAGAAATATGTTTATTTTTTTGATTGGACTGATCCAATCCTCATTCATGGACTTTGATTCTGAAAAGTTGGCCGGAAGTATCCAGTGGCCCTAGGAGACGTGTCCTTGCCCTGCACTCAGGCCCTTGGGGCACACCGGCGTGCACTTCCTGTTCAGTTACCCCCTTTCTGTCACGAGACCCTCACTGCCTCCCTCCGTCTTACCCAGGATGGCTCTTTCCTAAGAAAACTTCGCCATTTCAATGTGCCTCCATTCATTGAGGTGAGGAGACAGATATGAGGATGAGAATATGTGAGGAGGAGAGAACAGGTCTCTGCCTCAGACATGGGCTCTGAGTGAGGGGGAGCTGGGACCTCTCTGCACACACGGAAGCTTAGACCAAGAGTGCTCTGTATGGAAGGGAGCACAAGTCAAACGGCCAAGAAGAATGCTTGAGAGTATGTTTCAAAGTCCTCAAAGCGCTAGTAATTTATATTAATAAATTACACTATAAAAAGATGGGGGTGGGAACTGTTTGATAAAGATTTGAACACACCAGTTAAAGGAAGAGCCTAGCAAACAATTCTTCTCAAACTTACTTGACCATGGAGAACTTCTTCCATAGAGCATCTCCCCAAAATATAGAATGTGTTTTTAGAAAAACTAGATTAAGGTCATTAGAAAAATTATAAAGAAAAGAAAATTCAAAATGACAGTGAAACTGTATTAAGGATCTGAGATGATGGAAGTTTTGTCTTATTTTTCCATTTATTTGCTAGAACTTAGAAGTATGCTGGGCTCTGAAGGGAAATATAAGAGGAAACTTTTCAATAAATATTGATCCGGCACTTCCAGTGAAACAAGTGCTAGAGAGGAGAACAGCTTCCAACCTAGCCTAGGACCCTGGTAGAAGCTGAAACCTACCTTGCTGCAGGATTTGGCTCAGTGTTTTTGGAATTTTTTTTTAAGACAGGGTCTCGCTCTGTCACCTAGGCTAGAGTTCTGTGGCATCATCATAGCTCACTGCAACTTCAAACTCCTGGGCTCAAGCGATCCTCCTGCCTCAGCCTCCTGAGTAGCTGGGACTACAGGCGCATACCACTGTCTAATTTTGCTATTTTTTGTAGAAACCAGGTCTCACTCTTGCTCAGGCTGGTTTCAAACTCCTAACCTCAGGCAATCCTCCCTGCTCAGCCTCCCAAAGTGCTAGGATTATCGACATGAGCCGCCCCCATCGCGCCTGGCCCGAGTTTGAAATTTTGAATCTGAATGCATTGGAGAGGGCATGCCTGCTCCTGTCCCAGCACCTCCTGTTGCTTTTGCCTAACCTGTTTCTCTGCTATTTATTTAATTTTCTGCATCCTGTCAGCATTTATGCTTGCAGCCCCTAGAGCAGGAGACAGTCATGGTCATAATAAATGCAGTATATTATAACATTCTAAAAACCCACAAGACACATGCTGTAGATAATTCTTTGTTTGGGGGGAGCTTTCTCACATTCAGATGTTTATCCGCATCTCTAGCCTCTACCACTGGATGCCAGTAGTAACGCCCCCACCCATCCCAGTTGTGACAGCTGACAACGCCTGCAGACATTGCTAAACGTCTCCTGTGGGGAAGAGTCTTCCTGGTTGAGAATTACTGGTGTACGTGAAAGCACGTCTGTGTGTGGGTTTCATGATCTGGGCATTGGGGCTAAATCAAGAATAGTCTTAGACACCGTACAAAAGTGTTAGGCTTTATCCTTTGAGCCGTGAGAAACTTAGAGCATTTCAAGCAGATCTTATGTGTTTGCCACTGGATACCTCTGTGTGCAGGATAGATGGGAAGTGTAGACAGCTGAGGACGTGAGAGCAGTTTGGAGTCAAGGCCCTAAAATGCGATTGCAGAGAGGGGACAGGTGAGACAGATTTAAGAAGTGGAGTTGACAGGGTGTACCCACCAAATGTGGAAGGGAGAGAGGAATCCAGGATGACTCGTTTACGGTGACTGGAGGGTGGCATTAATTGGAAGAGGAAACACAGGAGGAGGAACCTGTTTGAGGGAGAGCATAATAATGGGTTTTATTTTGGGACATGCTGAGTTTGAGGTGCCTGCAGGACACCCCACCGGAGCTGGGCAGGAGGTCTGAGGCCGAACTCAGAAGAGGGATTGAAAAGTTGGTGGCTCTTACTTGGTGTCTGTAGCTGTGGAAGCAGATGGCCTAATCCAGGAAACAGGAGACAGAGGGGGACAGGGAGAAGCTGGTGTCCCTTCAGATCCCGCCAACCGGCTGAGAAGAGCTGGTCAGAGAGCTGGAGGCAGCTCTGTCCACCAGAGGCTTATCATGCAATTGGACGGTTTGGCAGCTAAGAGACAATTAAGGGCCCAAAAGCATAATGGCATCAGTATACACTGCCAGAGTTGAGTGAGACCGAGAGGGTGTGAACTCCAGGAGTGCCTGTTGGGGTGAGAGGCGAGGGCTTGCTCAGGGGTGATTTTGAGCCCTCTGCACCGATGGCAGAAGTCGGGAGGGAGCTGCAGGCCAGGGCTCTCCCCGCTTGCGCAATCTGCAGCGTGTCCCTATCGGCATCTACGTTATCCTCTTCCATCATAGGACAGGGAAACAACCCGAGCACCTTGTTTGCTTTCGTAACTTTCTGGGAGTTATTTTTAACTGGGAGATGGGGAAAAAAAGGGAGGAGGAAACTTTAGTGCTTCCTGTTTTCAAGGGTCATTTATGAATTTTACTTTATGGCAAGTGATAGTCTTTTCATTTTGTGACCTTAATAATAGGAAGCGTGACAGCCACAGAACTGGCCAATAGGAAATTATCAAGAAAATCTAGGTTCCATTGGCTTTTTAAAAAATATGCTTAATATAAAAGTTATCATTTTAACTATTTATGTGTACAGTTCTGCGACGTTAAGGACATTCACACTGCTGTGCAGCCATCACCACTGTCCATCTCAAGAACTTTTTTCATTTTGCTATTGTGAGACCCTCTACGCAGTTAACAGTAACTGCACATTCCTCCTCCTCCCCCCAGCCCCCAGCAACCACCATTCTCCTTGCTGTTTCTGTGACTTGGACAACTCTAAGTACCTCATATGAGTAAAGTCATATAATATTTGTCCTTTTGCAACTTATTTCACTTAGCATTATGTCTCTTCAAAATTCATCCATGTTGTAGTATGTGTCAGAATTTCCTTTTTATAGCCAAATAGTATTCCATTGTATGTATATACGATATTTTGTGTATCCATTCATCGATCAGTGGACATTTGAGTTGCTGCCACCTCTTGTCTATTGTAAATGGCGCTGCTATGAACATAGGTGTACAAATATTCTTTTGGGCTCTGCTTTCAGTTCTTTTGAGTATATTCTCAGACTGTCCTTGGGCATTTGCAGTATTGTTGATCCCCTTCTCTGCCGGTGTGTACTAGGATCACTCCCTAGCTACTTGCCCTTCAAATGTTCCCTTTGTTACCCTTCTGCTTTTGCTCTTGGGAGAGTCTTGGGTCTGTCCCTAGGCTGGGCTTTGTGACCAGCTGGAGAGCCATTACTGAGCCCTTGCCTGGAGTTCTTGTCTGTAAAGATATGTGTCTTATGTTGGCGCCGCCCTAGAATTTGAATCAAGAAGATCCATGTTTTCTAACCTCAGTACTTCCACCGATGTGCCCTGTGACCTTGGCAAGTTTCCTCATCTCCCTCTGGGCCTGTGTTTCCACATCCACACAATGAGAAGGTAGAATTAAGTGATCTTTAGGGTCCCTCCCAGGTCTTGGAGGATGAGGGCACAGTGGTCTCCTAAGCCCAGGAACCAACGTGGACAAGAAGAAGACAGAGCTCAAGACTTCTACCATGGACAATTTGACTCATCTTCCTAGAACTCTTGTATGGTTAGGTGGCCTGTGTACTTGCTGACTTCTAGCACATGCTATGTGGCTAGTTTTGTGGGTAAATGTAGCAGCATTTCCCTTTAAAGCAAAGCTATGTGTTAGATATTATCCACCCTTTGTTGAGAAAATGGGACAAAGAGAGGTAGAATAACTGGTTTTACCATAGGTTTTTGACAGATGTCTCAAACTTATATTGGAGAGAATATTCTATAGGCAAATTCTACCTTGTTAGGACTGTAGTTTGGTTATGGGCCAAGAAAATTTTAATCTCCTTTTTTTTTTTTCCTACTTAAAATATTTAAAGAGCAGATTTCTTTCTTCTTAGTTTGAATTCTCCTGAACTAGGAAGGTGAGTCCCAGGAAATCACCCACATGATCAACCTCGAGGCTTTGGTACTGCATATGAACACTTGGACAGTCTGGAGTTCCCTGCTTGGGTTCAGAGACTCCTGTCAACTCTGCCCTGTCAGTAAAACACCATGCATACCAGTGGCTTTGTGTCTTCCCTGTCTCATCTATAAAAGGTAGATCACCTTTTTTGTTTTTTTCCAAGGATGTTGTGTTGGGCCCTTAGGATAACTAGAACCCATTTGGGGCACGTGTGAAAATGCTTTTTAGGAGACATTTTAACCATCTAATAACACAAAAAATACTTGGCTTAAGTCCAGACACTAAGCCATCATTTTTTTTTTATTTCAGCATATTATAGGGGTACAGATGTTTGGGTTACGTATGTTGCTCTTCTCCCCCTTCCCCCCCCCAAGTCTGAGTTTCAAATCAATTCTTTTATATGTGGCAAATTTTTTAAAGATTTCAAATTGGAGAATTTCCCATCATGATTGGAACTAGATTATGACAATATGAAGATCACAGGGGGGAAAATCCATATTGGTTAAATTCTATTCATAAAATAAATGAATAGACTAAAAAGACAAACAAAAATCCTAAAGCTTAATAGTCCTCTGGGCTTTCTGGAAGCATGACCTGAGAATGGCTGCAAATAAGCAGAAGATGTTCTCTCCCCTTTGTTTCTCACAAGTGTAGCTGATAAAGGACTTTGTCAGTATTGTAATAACAGTACGCCATTCCTGTCTAAATCGTGCATGTAAATTTTTATACCTCCTGCAAAGACCAAAGGGTTTTCGAAACTTCTGTCCCTGGTTTTTGGATCATGAAAGACACTTTTTGCTTCAACTGAAAAATAAGACAAATTTTATACATAGTAGAAGATGTAAGTGTGTTGGTTTAGGGAAGCCTATTTTTAAAAGTTCTATTTCCTGATAAAAATCTTAAAGAGAAAAATCAAATCATCTCTGTAGTTACTGATATTCTAGCAGGATAAGTGCTCTGAAGGCTGACTGATAACTCCTGTTTTTGCTAGCTCTGGTCTGCAGTCCACGAGGGGAGCTTAGTTGGATTAGAAAAGTTGTGGATTTGGTGTTGTCATGAGAAGTAGCTTTTATTTACCAACAAATTTCATTACAAAACAATTTGACTCTCGATTTTTATACCCATTTGAATGCAATTAAAAAAAAATCCCCGGTCCTTTAATAAGTGCAAAACATACTTAATTCATTGTGAAGTGTTACTTTGCTGGGTGGAAAGTTTCTTGACTGATCATCCTGGCTTCACATTTTTGGTATGTCTGAGATATGCACATTTTGATATATTTTTGGTTGTCTCCTGCCTGAAATCTTCAGTCCACCTCAGCAGCCTGCAGTCTGTATAATGAAGCTGTTGCGACTCCATGGCCCTGGAGTGTGCCCTTTGCTGATGGAAGAGCTGATCTGCAGATACCTGCCAGAGGAAGCCAGGGATGGCTTCTGCCGGGATCTGATCTTCCCCATACTCCTGGAAAATTAAAGCCGTTTTTAGCAGCCGGGTTCCAGTACACTGGCAGAGCAAGGGTTGGCTCATTCTCTTACGCACACAGTTTAGCTGGATGCACTCATAAATGAAAAATGATCTGAGCGCTGAGGGTGGGTGGGGCCCTGGAGCTCAGGAGGTGAAGCCGGGAGGAGAGAGAGAGAATCTGCTCCTCTGCTCAGCAGAGCATGGGGAGCTGGCAGGAAGTCGGAGCACGCACTGGCGCAGCTCGAGTTTTTGTTGATCCTTAATAACCCGGGACTTTAAAGACCTGAATGGAGAAGGGAAATGAAGCGCAGCAAACTTTGGAGTCTGGCCTGTGCAAGCAGCTGCTGAGGCACAGAAGAGAACACTCACCTGATCAGCTCATGAAGCAGGTATGGGGGAGACCTGAGCGCCGAAGAGAATTGTGTTTCCTCTCTGAACGCAACTTACAGGTCTCCCAAAGATTTGTTTAAAAAAAAAATAGTATATGAGAAATGAACAGATAATATTAACATAAAGAAACAGACTAGACTGCATTGTGCTGATATCTTCTCAATCAAGAATTTTTCTCAGTTACTGGTTGGATGACCAAATGATAGTTTTTATTGTGAGGGTTGCTTAAAAAAAAACAATCACACAGAATCATGCAGCATTTAAGTTAAAACCAACTTAAAAATTGGCGGATGCTAAAAGAACTGCAGACACTGTTTTAGAATACTTTGAAGAAAGTCAAGCAGAAACTGATTTGCAGGCTTGACCATTGCTGTGTTTTCCTGTTTCAGAGCCAACAAGGTGCTCGCTAATTTTTGCTGGCTTTTGTAAGAAAGGAGACGGCTGTGTAACAGCTGTGAAATATCCAGAAATTGACTGGGATCCAGAGCGAAGCCCGAATGCACTAATGTTTTCTCCATTAAGGCAGGCTGCCTCTGCTCAGCGTCTAAGTCAGGGAATTGGACGTAGCGTGAAAGTGAAGTGTGAATCCCGAATATTTGTCACGGAGTGGCAGGGAGTGCCGAAGGTTGGAAATTGGCACAGCGACGTTTCGCACTCAGAAGTAGAAAGTAAATGGTTGGGACCACGGGTTGCAGCCACACATGAGGCTGATTTAAAAACTGATTTGTGCTTCCCATGATTGTAGCTGAATCTCGGAGCATTCTTTTCTGTTTTCAAGGTTTGGGGCTTGTGATAGGAGAAGCAGAACAGAACGGAGACCATGTCAAGCCCGGGTTTCTCAGTCACTTCCAGGCTTTGCCTCTCATAGGCACAGGGATGATCTGACATTGTGTTCCCTGAATGAAGGGGGCAGAGCGTGGTGGAATTGGGCTGACATGGGGTGGGTCAGAAATGGTACGTGTGGTCAGCCTGAGAGGGGGAACGTCAGAGGTAGGTAGGGAACTTTGTTTCAGTAGAATTTTCCAGACTGAATACTGGAGCTCTTAGAGTTGAGCTTTGGAGAATGCCCTGTTAGCCACAGGGATGTGTCTGAGAAGACAGATGTGGGAGCTGCTTCTGGTAACACGTGCTGTGGGAGCAGGAACAGCGCCTCCTGTGGTCTTTCAGGGAACTTCCCCTTCCCCACCCCGACTCAGGCTCTTTCTTGCCTGTTCTCCACCTGTTGGGGTCCCCTTTGTCTCTCATCCTTCAGACTGGTCTGTCCCAGGGGCTCTCTGCAATGAATTAAGCTAAGCTGGGGGGACAGACTCCTTCCCAGGGTCCATTCTGGAAGGAGTCAGGGGTCAACAGACTGTGGCCCACAGGCCAAATCCGCCTTGTCCTGGCCTGTTCGTATGGCCCCGGAGCTAAGAATGTGTTTCACATTTTAAAGGGCTGAAGAAACAAACAAAGAAGATTAAAAGACAGAGACACATGTGACCCACAAAGCCTAAAGTATTTTCTATCTGATCCTTTAGAAAGAACATTTGCTGGCCCACCCGTTGATTTTTAATATCAGTCGTGAGCAGCATGATCAGTGGGTTGATGCAGCTCATTAAGTCCTTTACAGTTTGAATGGGCTCTTGTTTAGGAAACAAGTTTCTTAGTCCACATTAAATGGCACCATTGCCTCCAGAAGGGTGGATTCAGGAGTAAGGAAGTTGAAGAATTTCTGCAGGGTCCAAATAATGTTAAAGAAATATCAGATGAACTATGTGTCTATGGTTGGATTTTCACCCCCTCCCCTGGTTCATGAACCTGCTGGTGCAGATATTTACAACACCAGCCACACGTGGACTGTGCCCTACTGTAAGGACCCAGTGGGGACCAAACCTCTGCTAACTTACCCAGAGCACTCCCTTCCTCCTTTCTCTTCGTTTATGGACTGAATGCTGGCCAGACTTCCACAATTGGAAAGTGTTTGGTGCTGCCACTTTGAAAAAGAGATGTTATTTGTAATAATAAAAAAAAAGATAGAAAGTTTGTCGGATATCATGTTTTCTCATACATAGAACAATGTTTCTTTATTGCTCTCTAAGAAAGCTTACTGTAGGCCCTCCAACCTCACCCTTGAACATGCAGTTCTCCTCTACCCAGCACAGTATTTCATTGTTAATGTCATTTCTAATAAAGGAAGAGGAAAATCTGGTGACCTTGTTCATGCTTAACTTGTGTCAAAACTGCAGGCCTAGCTATGGAGCTGACTTCTATAAGTAGCTTTTTGTCCGTTGCAGAAACATAGGAAAGCTTCTTCCAGGAGATTGTAGTTTACTAAGGAAAATAAAATGGCTGGTATGAAATTTTTTTCTCTAGGACGTTTCAACCATGTATCCTCCTGTGTTGGAAATTGAATGCTGTCAGTAGAGAAGAATGGGGGTGGGGCTAGTTTGACAGGTGAAAACAAGTGAGGAAGGATGAAAGTATGACGATTACAGCACCCCATGGGAGGCAGAGCCTGGAAAACAAGATGGCGTCTGTACACGTGACAGGTCAGGTTGTCAGAACTTGGGAGGGTGGGTCCTTTAATCTACCATGGGAGCTTCGTATTTAGAAAAGGGGTTGGCTCTGAATTTACAGATTAAGTAACCTGCTGATCCTGTATGCACTGGAATTTCAGACACAGTCAGAAACCTGATTTGCGTAATTGCTGAAACTCAACTGGAAGCCAACTAGGCTCCTCAGGCGAGGGACAGTTAGGAATCGCAGCACGTGAGGGAATTTATCAAGCTTGCCCAAGAGGGAGTGGCACCGTGTGGCCAGATTCAATGGGGCGGGCTCTGGGGTGAAGGGTCGGCTTTGGGTTCCCAGAAGGCCATGATTGCAGGCTGAGTAACCTCTTCCTGTGCATGAGTTGGCCCTGTGTGTCAGAGTTCTAAAACTACCTGGTATCTCAAGGTAGCAGGAGGGACCGTTTCGCTTCTGAGCCATACAACCAAGCTCGCCCATAAAGAGACAGAAACCACCAGGCACAGTCCAGTCACTAAAATGGTATACAAGGCAAGAACAGCACTCAGTGGGCCAACTCATTTATACAGTGTTGGTGGGGCTGAGTGTTCAAAGCTGGAGCATCTGCCCCTTCCCTTTGGCTATCGAAACAGGGCCAAAATCTGACATCTGTTTATCAGCTTCTTCCTAATGGTGAACAGGATGAGAGATGGAGCTAAATGTAGGGATATATCTGCAAAAGTGTGTAAACCTAGAGAAGAGGAGCAGCCCAGCAAAAAAGCAGTTTTCCTAAATTAGAGAGAACTTGCGTAGTGGCCGGCAGGGGATCCCTTTGTGTGGCTTTGTGTTTATATACATGTTGTGTCTCTTGTAAGAACTTTGGTAAGCATACTCTCTCACTTCCAAACATGATTTCTATACATTTCCTGCAGTGGGTTCCAGGGATGTAGCCCAAGATTCCTCATACTGTGGAAGTCCTGACTGGAGCTCTGCCTTATCCTTAGTGGCCAGGGAACAAGCTGACAATATCTTCCCTCCATTGACACAGCACCTGCTGCATGTGGCAGAGGAGGAGGAGGAGGAGGCAGAGTGTGTTCCACTTTGAGCTCTTCTGTTGGCTTTGCCATCCCCTGCCAGCCCATGTGCTGCAAGTTGCCTTCGTTTGTTAAATCCAGGTGTGCGTGGGCGCACAGCCACCCTGGGACTCCACAGATGGCCTCAGTAGGGCACGTCGTGAACTCCCAGTCTCAGATACAAGGTCTATGTGCCATGAGTCAGGCCATGACAGCAGTTGACCTGGGACTCTAGATCTGCCTTTTCTTTCATGATCTCTCCCTAAAGAATCAGTTCAATTATATTTTACATGCACCAGAGGAATGTAGCACTTAGAGGGACCAAAAGTGACTTTTTTGGTAAAGGATGAACTCAGAGTCTGTATTTTGGGTAATTTCAGGGTTTGGAGGCTATCAGGTAGGCTTAAAGCGAGATACGCTGGGATCATCTCTTTGCCTTTCTAGTTTCAACACCGATTTTCTTTCCAAATTAACAGATGGAAACCAAGTTGGGAATTGGCAGAGTAAGGTAAATCTGAGGGAGGCACAAAGTGGCCCTTAAGAACGAATTTGGTAAAAAGCCTCTGTTTCAGTGCAATTCCTCAGACGACGGAGGGGGCAGAACATGGGTGCAGGTTACGCCCTTTAAATGGCAGAAAAGTGGCCTTCTGTTTACACATTATAGTTTCCCAAGACTTGCCCTTTTTAACAAAACTCATACATTCTAACAAACTCTCTTCCCCATCCCCACCTCCCAAAAAGTGGTTCTGCAGTGAACAATTTAGAATTCTTTCTACACAAATGGGAGCCCTTGCGCCACGAGGTGAGTGAGGGCCAGTTCAGAGGTGGCATAGTTGACCTCCAATTGAAAGGCGTGAATCCCAGAATTCATCATGGTGCCCTCAATGGACTAGCAACCCTTTACTCTTCCTTTTGCTCTCATTTCTGCCCCTTTGGCAAAAGTGTTCCTATTTTCTACTGCTGGCTGGCTCCATCAGCAAGAGGAGGGTCTGTCTTCCAAGGAACTCTGTCTTTGACTTACCAAATTCCACCTTTGCTGTCAGCTTGCAACACTCTGACTTAAGTTCCCAGATGACAACTGCCTGTGGGGTGGAGGGTTGACTTTTGGCAGTAAGCTGCTGGCTTTGGAAAACATCACAGGTATTTTACTGTAACAGATGCACGATAGTTTTGGCAGGGGAGCAATAAAGACCTGGAGGGGAAACAGAAAATTACCTCTAAGTGCTGCAGGAAAGAAGGTGGCAGAAATAAAGGATGCAGTTTGGATTTGTAAAGCTAAGTCCTTTGCACAATCCTTTTTACAGGCTAGAACTTGCTTGTCTTTGGTTTATCCCTCAAGTGAGTCAAAGAATGTTAAAAGAGAATGAGACACTGAAGCTGAGAAATGTACTTGGGGACATCTTGGTGCTTGAGGATTTTATGGGGTCCTACTGGCCCCCCCAAACTTTGTGTGATGGAAACCCTGCTGTTTTCATAACGCAGAGACATTAGACATTCTTATGCTTAGACTTTCTTACTGAGTTAATTAGGGTAGCAGAAATGTTAACATCTTAAAAGAGTGGAGTCAGCTATTACAATAGGAGAAACATTAGTCATTTCTGTATTCTTCTAGTGGCTTAATTAATTACATTTGTTGCCACTGTAATTTCAGAATAGGGAGGGAATCTGCTATCAGTTTCAGTACTGTTTTTCCTTCTGCGGATTCTTCATCTACTCTAGAAGCAACCTTTGGGTTACTCTAAAACCTAACCAGTCTTAAAGCCAAGATATCAAACCTTGCAAATAAATCATCATTCTACATCAAATCACTGAATAATACAGTGCTGATTTTTTATTTTTTACTTTTTGAGACAGGGTCTCACTCTGTTGCCCAGACTAGAGTACAGTGGCATCATCATAGCTCACTACAACCTCAAAGTCCTGGGCCTAAGTGATCCTCCTGCCTCAGCCTCCCAAGCAGCTGGGACTATGGGTGTTCACCACCATGTCTGGCTAATTTTTTAATTTCTTGTAGAGATGGGGTCTCACTATGTTGCTGAGACTGGTCTCGAACTTTGGCCTCAAGTTGCCTTGGCCTCCCAAAGTGCTGGAATTACAGGCATGAGCCACTGCATGTGGCCATGGTGCTGATTTTTAAGGTCAGTTTTATTCTGATATGACTGACTGTGATAGACTCTTGTTATCCACAGGCTGATTCTCAAACCTGTGAGGTTTCCTCTGCTTCTAACCTATTTTCTTTCTTATGACCATATCTTAGGTTATTAGCCCCAGAACCAGGATAGGAGGAGAACTAAGTAAAGATAATACAACTAACTAATCATAGGATGATCAGACTGCAAGGTTTACAGATCTGTTTTTCAGGAGAGCAAGCCTAGGTAAAGACAAGCTAAGCGTGAGTGCTGTTGTCCTGTGTGTGTCACAAGGGAGGCGGAGAGCTGCCAGCCATAGTTATTTTGTGTCGCTCACATGAACCTGGAAACATGGCTATTTTTGAGCAAAACTCTTCGTGTGAGACTGTGGCTCAATTTGTAGGTCTGTCTTCTCTTTTGTAAACAAGTGATCCAAACACACTCGCACGATTTGTTTTTATTAGAGAAATGCCTCATGGTGTAGTAGTGACTTTTCCAAGAGAGTTTGAACCGAGTGACAGATGAACTCCCCAAGGCTGATGTGTTTAGTTCCATTTTGTTTTCATGGCACTTTGGCCAGTGTGAGGGGAAAATCGCCTGCAGAGTGGTCTAGATGCCTTAGATGTACATTTTGAAATTCAGAGACAAATCGACGTTGGCTTTTCCTGAAAATGGATCTTATTTTGAGAACCACAGTTGACATGGCTGAGGGAAGTTTTGCTTATTTTTGGCAAGAAAACTACCCTGAAAAGGGGCTTAGGATCCAAGAGACAGGGAGCCTGCCCCAGGCTCTCTGGCAGAGCAGGGGAAACAGTTAAGAACTCCGTGTCAGTGGTTTGTGTTAGTATGGAGTTCATGTTTGTGTGGAAGTACCTACGCAGATAGAGAGGGCAGCTTCCTGTGAAATGAGATGATTTTAGTTACCCTGGGTAATGGTGTTCGGAATGTACTATGGCACATCTATTTCAGAAATATTTAGAATCCATCCTAAAGGGTTTGATCCCAAGTACTTATTAAACACCGAAGTGCATGGAAGCCACGGGACAGAAGCCAACAAGGCAAACATAGTAGCTTGATTTGATCAGCTTGTGCTCAAACTAAGATCAGACAGACAGATGTAGGCACAACATTCTCTTTATTCCTTCTGCTTAAGATCCTTAAGCATCTCTTTATCTTCACCTGGATTCTATGAATATATTTCAGGGGGATCATGAACCTGGAAATGAAGAAGACAGAAGAACTATAGCTCGAATTTAGTATTTCCTTCAGTAATGCATGTTGGCTACAAAGTACAATAGTATTAGCAGTCCCCATGCCTTGATCACCAGTAGAAATGATGCATACTATTTGCAAAAGATGGTATCTTCCAGTATCATCTATACTCCTTACTACTTTGAGAATGTCAGCTGGTAAACTTGTTGCTAGATCTTCAAATTTAATAGAAGAGCACATACGTTACTATATTATACATTTTTAAATGTTTAGGATATTGTATTCCAACATAATTGGTTTTCTTTGTTAATCCTATGTATTAGGTCATTAAATATGAAATGTTTGATTCCAAATCAAAAGTTTAGTTGATTGTATCTTAAACAAGAAGCAGTACAATTAAAATATGTGCCTAAACTATAGACACAGTTTTGTCATCTTAACCATAGCTTGCTTATTATGCTAGCAGCAAAGAAGCCTGGAGAGCTAGTGGTGATGAAATTGCAAAAGGTGTTTTCCACAGCTTGTTGAGAATTGAATATCTTTCCTTGCAACAAGGGTCCAAAGCCTGAAAGAAATGGTAGTCAGTTGGTGCAAGGTCTGGTGAATACAGTGGATGACAGTTTCCAAGTCCAGCCTCTGTAGTTTGAGCAACATTGTTTGTGCGACATGTGGTCAAGTGTTGTCTTGCAGTAGGATTGGCCTGTCTCTATTGACCAATCTCAGCTGCTTCATCGCAAGCATCCTGATCATTTCAACCAATTGGTTGCAGTAGATATCCACTGTAATCATGAAGCTGTGGTGGATAACACCAGCACTGGACCACCAAACAGACACTATTAGCTTTTTTTGATAAATAGTTTTGGACTGTGTTTCGGCATTTCATCTTTATCCAACCATTGTGCTGAATGCTTGTGATTGTCAAAAAGAATCCATTTTTCATCGCATGTAACAATATCAAGGAAATGGTTCGCCATTATGTTGTGACAGCAAAGAAAGGCAAGCTTGGAAACGATTTTTCTTCCGACGCTCTTTTAATTCATGCGGAACCCATCTATCCAGCTTCTTTACCTCACCCACTTGTTTCAAATGGTCCAATATTGTTGGAATAGTAACATCAAACCTTGCTGCTAATCCATGTGTAGGTTGAGATGGATTCACTTCCACTATGGCTTTCAGCTCATCATTATTCCACCTTGGTCTCAGGTCGCCCACGTGGCTCATTTTCAAGATTAAAATCACCAGAACAGAACTTCTCAACCACTGATGTACTGTGCGTTCATTAGCCACGTCCTTCCCCAAAACAAAAGGCCAGGGTGGCTGGAGAAAGCTGTTCAGAGGGAGATGGGTCCAGTTGCGCGAGGCCTTGAAGACTAAGAGAAGGAGTCTGAGTTTTTTCTATGTGCCACAGGAAGAAGTTCCATGCTAGCAACATGTGACCTGGGGGCAAGTTTCTTAATCTAATTGAGCCTCAAATTTCTCAGATGTAAATATGGGTAATAATGTTTAACTATACTACAGTGTTGTCATGAGGATTAAATAAGAAATCCCTAATTCATGGTTGTAAGTGATAGTTTCCTTTTCTTTTGTTTTCAATTAAAATATCTGTTGAGGATACAATGTTAACATAGTAATAATAGTAATAATATAAATTCCTAATTCTATCAATATAATAACAATCATAATGGGAACTAAATAGATCCAATTTTTATTTGTCAATTAAAAATTAATTTAAAAAGTTTAAAAATTTAAAAAATCCTGAGTTAGACTATAGACAATACATCTAATGATAATGGATCATGATGAACAATGACAGAACAATTCTTTTTTTTTTTTTATTTTTGGTAGAATTAGGAAATAAGAGATCTGTTCTTTTGGATGGCTGAAAAATGTCTGGCGTGGGATGAAATGAAAGTAGAGTATTTCACATGGTCGTTTAAATTTTAAATAACATATCTAGCTCCCGATTCGATCAAAGCCAAGGCCCCTCGCTGCCTCCTTCTCAGGACAGTCATGATTCCCCAAGGAAGGAGAGGGCCAGCCACGGGCTCCATGGAGCCGCAGATGGGTTTTCCAGCACACCATCTGGGACGCGTCGTTGTGACTAGTTCCTGATATTTATGTGAAAGGGAGTATGACTGGGTTGCTCCTCATTCTCATTGAGTTTTGCCAGAGGTCACCATCACAAAAGTTGGAAGAAATGGGGTGTGCAGGAATTTGGGGCTGGTAAGTTATTTATTTACTTGACCGAATTTTAAAGGCTGAAAAGCTACCCCTGAAGTCTGTGGAATTCATTGTCATGAGAGGTCAGTGAGTCAGGCTTGGCGGCTGTGTTTTCCAAATGGCCAGATAATTCTTGTGAATTTTGAGACCAATGAGGATATTTGTAGTTAAGATGAAACCTCAGGCTTGGGTTAAGCTTGAGTTTGTAGACGGGGGTGGTGAGGGAGAAACAATAAGCTCTGCTCTCTCCTCAATTCCGACCTCTGAATCCCACACGATAACCCCATTCCTATATATACTTTGGAATAGAGACATTGAGGGAGTAGAAAACCACCACGGAAGAGTTATGAAGAGAAATATCAGAGGATGTTTTGGGGATGGTTCTGCTGCTCTCTGAGGTAGAATCCAATGTTATCCTCACCAAGAGTCCTGGAACATGCAAGTTGTACACAAAGACTATATATAATGGCAGTGATGGAATCCTTCTATAATATTAACAGATGGAAGGAGCAGTAGAGATTGCCTGGATCAATCCCTTATGAGAAAAAAGAACAACTTGACATATTTTCATTTTTTGTAGACACGATATATCCTCAGAGTATATTATGTAATATACAGCCCCTCTGAATGTTTATCCTATTTAATCCTTGCAGCCAGCTGACAAGGAAGCGACTACCACTATCCTTGATTTAGAATAAGGAAACTGAGGCTCAGAGAGTTGGAGTTGGAGCTGGAACAAATCATTGAGACCAGATGGCTTAGTTTGCCTCCAAACCTGGTGCTCTTAATTATTAAATTATCCAGCTTCCAAGGAAAAGTACATAAAGAGACAGTAATAAAATAAAACCCAGTGTTACCCTACCACCTAAAAGCAACTCCTGTTGGCCTTCGACGTTTAACAGATATGGAAATAGAGGCCCAGCCTGCTGAAGTGACTACTTAGCACCTTCACTTTGTTGTTGCTGTTCCACATAGCGCTTTTCAGAGTTACGAGTGTGGTGATTTGGGTAATATTTGTCTCCTCCACTAGGCAATAAACACTAAAAGAAAGAGGTTATTTCCCTTCGCCTTTGCATCCCTGGGCCTGGCACCCAGGGGACTTACATTAGCAC
Organism: Avahi laniger; assembly: GCA_963575035.1. Lineage (NCBI taxonomy): Eukaryota > Metazoa > Chordata > Mammalia > Primates > Indriidae > Avahi > Avahi laniger. The sequence continues at coordinate 13,099 of CAUYSK010118921.1, read as the reverse complement.
TGCTGAATGAATAAATGAATGGACAGAGCTAAGTTGTGGCAAGTCCAGTGTTTTTCCTGCCCTCCTCCATGTTTTGTGAAAGGAATTCGTTTTCCTTTGATCACGAGGAATAGAGAAGTGTCATAATCTTGTCCCCCCAGGGAGCTTGACCTCCTGATGACATTTTCAAGGCTGCAGTGAAATGTTGCTGGAACATCAGGTTGCAGTGCCCTCTTTCTCCCCTTCTTATCTCCTCCCATCCTCATCACAGTACAGAAAACCCCTTCTAGGTGGAGGCCTCCGTGCCCCGGGAGGCAGGCTCTGAACCTTTCTTAGAGCCCTGGAGTAACTGAAGGGATGTCGGCAACCCTCGGCCAGTTATGCAGGGGCATGCTGGCCGGTAGGGGTGGGTGATGAACGTGAGCATGTGGCAGAAACCATCCTGTGTGGGACCCTTTGGTCTGAAAGGCGTCCTTGATGCAAATTTCCTTATTGCAACATGCCTTGGGCCATGCAGCAGGATTTTTAAGGGAATCCAAGAAAAACAGAAGGGGAAAATAAAATGTTCCCAGTGGGAATACTCTCTAGAAGAGAAAAATTGACGTGATTCTTTGATTTTGAGATAAAATAGTTCAGTACGGTGGTAGCTTATGGAGGAGCATCTATCTTCCAGAGTACAAAGAATGGTAAAGTAGCCTCTAATAAACCCATCGAGCCATAGTGAGCATGCAGCCGGACTTCAAGGGAACGCTGCCCTGAGGATTTCTGTGCAACTAATTACGTAAATACCAAGACATGTTGTCTCCCCCCAGACTAAAAGGTCTCTGGGACAATGAGGAGACTGTGGCCCCCTTGCCCCCTTGTCATGCACATTAACGTCACAGGCCTCAGAGGAGGACTTGGGGTGCTTTGATGCCCAATACGCTCAATTTGGTTTCAGAGATTTCCAATTGCTTGCACCTAAGCACATCTCCTCAACAAACAAATAGCGCTGGAACACAATTCTCCAGCAGGCTGCAGACACTTAATTACCTCAACTCAGGGGTCTTCCCACTGTTGAGAGCATCGCAGATACTTGGCAGCATTAACATTCCTGGAATTGTGTCTGGCTGGCCTTTGTAAGGGAGTTGAATACCGCCTCATTAGCTCAGGCTCGTGGGGCATTTGTGTCTCTGACAACAGTTTAATTATGGACATTGTTTACTAATCAGTATTACATTGACAGACTAGAGGGCTAATCTGAAGATTAACACAATAGCTTGTTTTCGGTTTATTCTTTCAGCCAGTTAACGTGAAAGTTAAACAAACCTGTTTTGGTAGCCCTTGTTTTCCATTATAAGATTGGGGGACACATTCTGAGGCGTGGATATATTTAAGGGTTTCTTCATCTGTCTTCTTCAGTTTAACTTTAATTTAGCCTGGTATGATCCAAAGGGAGAAATGACAGCTTTTGGAAATATTGAGGTTGGAAAACCAAAAGATCTCTGGAACAAGCTAGCAAAGACAGCTGAATTTAGGAAACTTTGTCCTGAGCCTTTCTCAGTTCCCACGAAGATCTCTGGAGGCCAGTAGTTATTTAGTATTCTTAGGGATGATTTTATGAAAATTTAAAAAAACTGGATTAAAAATTTCCCTTTATGCACATTTGTTTTTCTTTATCTATAATTGAAGATTCTATTTGCTTCCACTTAGCAGTTGGAGAACTCTGAGTACAAGGCATCGTGAAAGCATTCTTTACTGAGGAGAAAAATGGGTCATTCCAGATACACTCTGGAGCTTTAGGACTGATTCCAAGATATTTGTATGAAAATCTTTCTGTGATTATGAGTTTTGATTAACTGAGGAAACAGCCTTGAACATTTAAAGACTGAATACGTCCGACTTCTTGAATATGTGGAGCAAGGCAGCAGTCAGGGAATTCAACTTTCCACAGTCAGATTTGTGCCAAGGTGGCATGTGGGACACACATGGCAGTGAGTCCAGGCAGAATCTTGGAGCCAGATCTGTCTCGATTTGGGTGGCAGTCTTCTGGAGGTGGACAGACAAGCCAGGAAGAGGCAAATGTGCCCCATTTCATAGCTGTAGACAGAACCCTAGGACCCCAAGCCCACCAGGAACAGGCTTGTGCTTCAAGTAAGTCTTGCCTGCACTGTCCCTTGGGGGCGGGGATCCCTGACCCCACTGACTGAAACAGGAAGCGGGGTGAAAATCACTTTGCTCCTCACTGCTGTTAGCAGCCAATAGGGTTAGACTTAGTGTTAGAGACGCTGCATGTTTGCATAGCAGGACCAACGTGAAGGCTGGGAGCAGGAGAGCCATACCAGTTTGTTGAGGAGTGTTGTTTACCTGGTATGTTTTGTTTTTCGTTTTTCCACTGAATTAGTACCCAACCTCAAAATGTTGAGATTTCCCAGGAAAATACAGGTTTCTGGTTTCTCTTGGCTCATTGGTGACTCTGAGAGCAGAGCGAGCATTCTTACAAGGAGATAGCTGTCTGAGGCTGGGGCTGTGCCCTGAGGCTGGCAGTGCGCTGGCTCAACCGACCCCAGACTCTCCCGTCTGTCCGCCGTGGCCTTGCTCATGTGCTCTCTGTGGCACTCCAGGCACATGGATGTACGCGATGAGATTTGTGGGGCCCAGGCAGGCCCCTCTCACACAGGTACTGGCTTTTAACAATTAGAGGATATTCTTTCAGGCAAAAATGTCTTCTCTCTTTCAGAATGCAATCCTTGGGTGCAGATGTCCATTAAGTCACTCATACCCTAGTGACTAGTGTGAATTATTAATAGTTTGTCAGACGGAACCCAAAAGTAGAAGGGTGGCTGTGAAGGGAAAACGAGGAGGAAGAAGGCTCAATGAAAGACCGTGTGCTCACTCAGCATTTGGGCTGAGGACCGGGATGGGGCAGAGAGTACAAGGGGGCTCCTTCCCCTACTCTCACCTGTTTGGAGCCCCGACCCAGGCAAGTGAGTAAGAAGAAAGCTGTCTTGGAGGCATAATGCCTCCAGTCAATAGAGATATTGGAACTGTTCTATGTTCTTAGGTTTCTAGGGTATTTTGAGAGGAGGGAGAGAGTTACAGGGTGGCTATAAAGGGAATAATTCCACAGATAGTCTTGAGCAATGTCACTGCATAAATCATCTCTATCGAGCCACCTGAACGAGTAAAGATAACTATTTTAACTTCACCCCCTCTTAACTCTCCATCGAGGAGAGGAACACAGGTGTTAGGTAGAGTGGCCAGAAGGCAGGGAGCTAGAGTGAAGAGGGGGGAAAGAAAAGTGTTTTGGAGGCCCCTGCCTTGAATTGCAGAGCACTGGCCCTATGGAGCTGCCACACGGACTTCCCTCATGGCCTGTATGCCAATATCCCCCAAAACTGTGTTTGTCCCACTTAAAATAACGAGTCTCAGAATCCCTTATTTGATTCAGTCAATCCACATGCTGTGGTTCAGCTTTTAAGAAGAATAAATCAACATTTTAAAGCTGCCTGGATTATTGTAAACAGTCTCTCTCCACTAAAAATGGCCCACAGTGTGATTTGGCCTGGTGCTAGAATGGTGGCTCCGTTTTGGAGACGCATTTGCCTTTAAAATAACACGGCTGCAAGCAAGTGCACCTCACAGTTGGCTGCATGCATGTTTTCTTAGGAACTTGAAAGCACTTCTCTCTGAGTCACCTTAGCTGCTCTTCTGAGTCATTTCTGGGGGTGAGAAGGAGAAGGACAGAGAAGGAAGGGAGCAATGGAAAGGCCTGGGTGAACCGTGGTCACTGCTGTGACCTGGCTCATGCCGCTCTTGTCTGCTTTGGACCTGCGGTGTGTGCTCAGACCTTCTCTGCCCTCTAGGAAACCCCTGGAAGGTAGTATTCCTATCTACCAGGAGGGAGTAGACAGATTTTCTACCAGTGCAAGAGAATTTTAATGTGCATGTTGCATGCGGCACTGTAGCCTTTCTGGGGCCAATTTTCTAAGACTGTCAGACCTGATCCTCTTTAAGGCTGGTCCCAAGTGGATGTGGCCCTCACCTGCAGCACCTGAATACTCTGCAGCTAGCACAGGGAGGCTGCCTGGATCTGGTTACTTGCCCATAAGGTCTACATAGATTTGGGGCTTCCTGAGTCATAGTGAAACTTGTGCCTTATCCCTCTTCCCTCCCTTTGCTTGTGACCTGGAAGCCCCCACAGTCCCTGATGGAGTCTTACCTTCTGTAATACAGCTCAGGCATATTCAAAGGTATTACCCACCTGGTGAGATTTCTCACCAGATACGTATGTTTTCAATTGGTGGTTCCCTAGAACCAGAATAAGTATATTCAAGATTTTTCTTCACCATTTGTTAGTTTGGTGAATTGGGGCAAATTAACTTAACCTTTCTAAGCCTCAGCTTCCCCAACCATATAATGAAGGTTGCAAGAGTCGTAACTAACTTCATAGGGTTGTTGTGAGAATTAATGTGATAATTTTGATTAAGTACTTCTCCGGGTACCTAGCACCCATTGAGTGCTACTATTATTATATCTTCATGCAAGTAGAAACTAAAAGTGTGCACTGTTACAGATCCTAAGGCATGAGTCATTTAAAAACCCCATAGCTGCCATGAACATCTGAGCCTGCAAAATTGGACCTGGGCTAAAGTCCTCCTGGCAGGTATATCATACTGAACTCAAGGTGGGTCTGCAGGAAGTCTGTGACTGACTAAGGGAAGAGCATGCCTCCCAGAGACACACGGGTACCCCTGGAGGGGGGATTCCAAATTCACCAGCCAGACTTCAGTCAGCTCTTTGAACCCAGGACCTCAGGCTACAGCAGTATTCTGACTTAAGCTATTTGAATAGCTTCTTCCTTCTGCTCATCCTTGGACAAATTAAAAGCAGTGTACAAACAGAACTCTTTGGCTCGTGTTCACAAGCTGAGTCAAATTCAGGATTGAAGCTTAGACATGAAATAGCAAACAGAAGCACGGCAGACAGGCACTCACACCTGGCTGTTCGGAATGAACAAAACAGATGCCCGGAAAGTCAGGAAGGATTTGTATGTGGATGCAGAGTGTTATGGGTTTACCATTTAGACCCCAGCAGCTCCCAGCATACTTTCAAAGTGAGGGAGTGCCCCCTTAGGATTGCTGAAGCAGCCAGGCACCTGCGTGGGGAGCCACACCTGGCGATTCCTGAGAGGGCTCTGATTTATGGAGAGAGGGATTCTGAGCTCAGCTGCATTCTTGTGGCTGGGATCAAAAGGGCTTTCTCACTGATCACAGATCACATCCTGGGAATCCTCCCTAGACAGACATTCCTGAGATTGAATGTGGCCTCGGTTACAGCCCATGCGGTGGAGTAAGACTGGGAGGGCACATACCCAGGAGGATGGCATTTTTAATACTCTAAAACAAAGGCTTATGTACTCCCAAACAAAAGAACTGAAGATCTGGGAAAGTTATAATCCTCCCTTCTTGCCTAGGGTCAACCTATTTAGTGGAAATTGGGCTAAACTGAATTTTCATCCTGGCAAATTACTTCATTTCTTTGGGACTTAGTTTCTTTGTCTGTGAAGTGGGAATGTTGGATAAGAATCAGAGGGACCATGTTTAGGCAGTTTGTCACATTCCTCACCATTCCATATTGTCTCATATATGGCTTGCTTCATTCATTTATAGTACTTCCCTGACCCCATTAGGAATTTAAATTTGTAACCACTGGACTAGATAATCTCTAAGCCCTGCCTCCCCTCACTCCCCACCTGTAACCTTCTTGAAAATCAGAGTTGTGAGTAGAATATTAGAATAACTCTGTAGCCAGGACGTGTATGTGTTTTCTGGACCAAGGTGCTGGGGACAGTAGAAGGAGGGAGCAGACACAGTGGGGACTGGGAGCGGGGTGCCTGCTGGTGGAGTGACGTCTGGCAATTCCAAAGCAGAGAAGAGCACCAGTGGGAAGTGGGAAAATCTGTCTACAGGGTTAACACACCCAAGATATTCCACTCTGTTTTTCTGGTGTTTTCTCAAGCATTGGCTTGCTCTCTTGTTCCAGGGCAGTTTGTCTCTGAAAGGTTGGCAGAGTTGTGCTTTCTCCTCTGACGGGACCTGTGAGCCTGGCAGAGAGAAGGGATGAGGAGTGCTGGACTTCCTTCTGCCAGCCAACACCACGTAGGCAGTTCTCAGTTGTTTCATCTGTAATGAGAAGAAAAGAAAAAGTGCTCAATATAATTGGAGCTTCAAATCCCCTTTTGGAAGATGAAAAAGATACTGTACCCAAAATGAGCCGACGTAAGGTGGAGGCAGCTGCCTGGGCCTCTCTTTGTTTTTATTCTATTCTTAATGTCACACCTGAGAATTTCGTTTGAAGAAATAAATCGTATCATGTGTGTAGGTATCTAGAGACCAGTTATATTTAAAAGACTGTTATCACAAATATTAACATTGTATCTGGTTCATGGGTTCTATTTGTGACACAACAGCTTGAAGTCATATTTAGATCTAAGCATCTGGAAGAGGAAAGTTTATACTTTGGTTAATGAGAGATTTCTCTCCTGACCTTCCTAATGGATTGAACAATTGGTAATTATGTTTTGCTGGTAACTGGCCCTTCCCAGCTTCCCAAGCATGAGGCCAAGAAAAGCAGTATCCAGGAGGAGACCGGTAGACAAGAGAAAAGTACTGTAGAATAATGAGAATATTATATGCTAAATAGCTCATAGTTCACAATATGGTATCCAAAACCCAAGAAAAATAATATTCTGAATACCGATCCATGAATTGAGAGATAGGATCTCACTCACAAGATGGGGAGATTGGAAAAAAGAATAATATATATCTCTACATCCAACACTTTTCATATGTATAAGTGCATTTGTTTTATAGCTTTCTTTCTACAGAGAGCTCATTGAATCAAGGAAGGTAGGCTATCCGTTTGGAAAGTGGACTCTGATAAGTACTAACATAGAGGTACAGGCCCCTTCCATGTTCTAGAAATCTTGTGGATTAGAAAAGACTCTTCCAACGTAGGCCTGAGGCAGCCCATAGTACAGCTACGTGTCTGTAAGAACACTAGTGCTCAGAGCAACCCTGAATATCGGGGGATCTTTCACTTTCTTAATGAAAAGATGTTTTAAAAAATAAAATGGTTATACTAACTTTTAGGGATATAAGTTAATTAGTCACTTGTCTACTAATATATTAAGTTTGTTAATGTTGTTATACATATTCAAAAGCACCTATAATGTAAAATGATTTAATTTAGAAATATTGCATTTTTCACCCTCTCAGTTTATAAAACTATCTTATTAAAACTCTTCACCTGTATCTGTGACATCCAGGCCTTCTTCCTGAGTCCTCTCACACAATTTGACGTAGCACATGGTCCTCACCTCTGTCCATTTCAGACACAGTTGTGTTTGAATCTGTTTATCCCAAGCCATGAGATAAACCATTTATATAATGTTATGGAGTTATGTTTTTCATTCATTTTCTACATGTATAGTTTTGATCTGCACACTGTAATCTTTATGATGTTTAAAATGTCTTTTAAAAGGCTCTTTTGAAATATTTGCAGTTAATCTGGGTGATCTTTGTCTTTCTGACTTTTTTAAAAACCAGTTTAATCAAATGCCCTCTATGAGTATTCCACATTAGTTTTGATTGTGTTCTTTTAGTTTGTTAATTTTTTTTATTAAATGATTTCATTGAGAGCATGTTCCATAACATAAAAGTATAGGTAGAGATGAAAATATAAGATGACTTCCATAGGGAGTTAACTTTGGGTTTTAAAAAAGTACCTAAAAAAAATAAAACAAATTAAAAAGTGCCTTATATTTGGGTATCTATGGTAGTATATTTTAAGCATATTTTTGCATATTTTTATTTTTTATTGAGTTGGTTGACATGGTACTTCATAGCCATTTAGGTAGAAATCGCAAGATTCATTCTGTGCTAAGGTCCACATAGGTAAATTACATAAATGCACATACAAATGTATATTGGGAAGAATTTTAAGTTCTAAATGGATCAAAATAAGGGAGAATGTCTTAGTGTTAAAATCTTCAGAAATTTGATTAACAAATGGATGTTTGGATTCCAGATCATATTAATTTCTCTACTTAAAATGAATTCTGTGTGACATTAATCTCTTGATGTTTTCTGAGGAAAAAAATAATTCCATGGCCAAATAAGGGTAGAAAAGTTTCTCTTCTGAGATATTTAAAATGCACATTGGCCTGTTAAAGGCTCTGAAAGTCCTACAGGAAGTCACTTGTTTTTAATCCAGTGTTTTCCAAATAGATTTCATGATGGAACCCTGCATACAAAGCAGTTAATATTTTGTGTAACTACAGTTCTGTGGCACTCCATTTCTCCCCCTCTCTCTCAAAAGCAGAGAGGGAAAAATGGGGAGGAGAGATTCCTCATAGAAAACTGGGAGGGCCCCATGGTCTTGAAGGAATGTCTGTAGCATTTTAAGGTGCAGCTAAGAAGAAGAGCAATGTGCGAAGTCGAGTATCAGGGGATATTTCCCTGGATAAGGGGCATCTTATTTTGTATGTTCCTCGAAGGTATTTGGGTATGCTAAACCTGGTTGCCAGGGGTGTATGTGTACGAGCCCTGGATCTCCTTCCTGACCAGGGATACCATGACATGCAGGCCTAGTACTCCTGAGAGGGTAGGACTAACCCTGAGGGTCAAGGTGGTAACTGAAGGATGGTTTCCAGGGTCCTATCAGGTGACATGACTCTGATCTGTTATCTTTGGACCAATCCCCCCACCAACCCCCGTCTCAAGAAAACTTGTACCAAATTCCTGGAGAGAAGGAATTTTGGAAACCCTATTTAAATGCATAACAGCCCTACTTTTGTGAGTGAGGGCACTTTCCCTAACAGCACAGCCACCGGCCATATCATAAGAGTGACTTGGGTCACACTACGTTGGGTGACAACACCAGGCAGGGAGTGGTCAGAGCACCCCTTTAGCCAGGAAGGGTAATGTGTGGGGGCCAGACGGGGAGCACAGGATGGCGAGGAGGGGAGTGGACTCATGGGACAACCAGAAGGAGTGCTAAAATGGTAGACAAGGAGTCCCAGTGAGACACTGAGAAGGCCCTTGAGGAAGGTGTGGACTGGACACGCCAGATTCCACAGCTATGTAGGTTTCTTCAGGTAACCCTGAAACTGGCATATCTAGAGCAGAGTCCCCAAATGTCATCTATGGAGTGCAAAACCTTGGGTAACCTTTGAAAACGAACATAGATTACTGGGCGGCACACCCTGAAATTTTGGAATTAGTAGAGATGATGCCTTGAGTTGATTTTTCACAAGCTCCTCTGGTGATTCTGAGGTATGTCAAGTTTGAGGGACGCACTAACGCAGGAAAGCACAGGTTTTGCGTTGACAATATTTCTTGAATTTAATTCTCTGTTGTGAAATAAACTTGGAAAAATTAAAATATATTCTTTTAAACTCATAGTCACTAATTGCTTATTTATTTATTTTTGAGACAGAGTCTCACTCTGTTGCCCGGGCTAGAGTGCTGTGGTGTCAGCCTAGCTTGCAGCAACCTCAAACTCCTGGGCTCAAGTGATCCTCCTGTCTCAGCCTCCCAAGTAGCTGGGACTACAGGCATGCGCCGCCATGCCCAGCTAATATTTTCTCTCTATATATATTTTTAGTTGTCCAGCTAATTTCTTTCTATTTTTTAGTAGAGATGGGGTCTTGCTCTTGCTCAGGCTGGTCTCGAATTCCTGACCTTGAGCGATCCACCCACCTCGGCCTCCCAGAGTGCTAGGATTACAGGCATGAGCCACCGTGCCCGGCCCCTATAATAAACCTTTATTTATAGGCACTGAAACTTGAATTTCATATAATTTTCATGTATCATAAAAAATTATTCTTGTTTTGCTTTTTTTCCAATTACTTAAAAAATATAAAAACTGTTCTTAGCTTATAGGCTGTGCAAAAAAAGGGATGGGCTAAATTTGGCCCACAGGTCAATAGAGCTGATCAGGGGAAGCATGAAATGTGTTTGTGACTAATCTGTGATGAGAAATGGTCGAAAAGGTGTATGTGGCTTTTGTGCAGAACCACAGCCCATGCTCATCCTTATAACTTGCTTCGGGAATTGCAAGCTAAGTTTGAGATTTGACCTTCCGAGAAACTGGGCTCATCATTTTGATTGTGATCTGTTCCTGGTTGTAGACTAGTTTGCAAATAGCCTGGAATTAAGTTGGAAAGCAGGATTGCTCTGGGACTGATTTAAAGAGGATTGCTACATATCCTGCAGCATAATTTCAACTGTGATGGCAGACAGTCAACCACACTCACTGTACAACATGTGTGGATGCAAGACTGCTGCAGGTGGGTAGACGGAGCCAAGCAAAAATGTTGGTATTTCCTCTTCACGTCTTGGTCTTTTCTTATGTTTTGGTGCTTCTAATATTCCAGGAAGCATCATTTCAGTAAGAAATGCAATATTATATTGAGGCATGTACCCAGATATTATGTTTATACAAAGCAGTAATTTGGGAAACTCAATTTTTTTTCTCTTGTTCTCTTCTGCCTGATCCTGGGAGATCATCTCCAAATGAACACATTAATACAGATTGTTATGGTTATTGATTGTTTTGATTTGTTTTTAGGTGGCAAGGAACAGAGATACATTAAGATTAGCTTCAATAATAGAGTCCATTGTATGTTTACATGTGGAAAATAAAAAAAATATATAAACTCATGACAGCCAGGTGGCCTAGGCAAACAGGATCTACTGTGGAGCGGGGCCTCTTGAAGACTGGGACTGGTCAGAATCTGGGAGTGAATGAGGACATAGGGCAGCCTGGGTGACTGGGGTATTTTTTTGTTCCCATCAGATGAAGACATCATTTGGCCCAAATTGTGTGCTGTACTATTATGGTGACTCGGTAGGTCTCCATTCCTGTTTCTTCCAGTCCTTTCATGACTGATAAACCAATTTATTAAAAATGTATCTTGTTGGTTTGGTTGGTCAACTCCAGTAGAATGACTCACTCTGCCTCCTGTAGGGATTTCTGATTACTCGCATTCTGTTTCTTGCTTTAAAAGAAAAGACAAGATTGTTGGACCAAAAAAAAAAAAAAAAAGGCAGAAAGATATTTGGCCATCATGTTGCTGATATAAAGAGAAAGGCTTTACTGGAGGGACCCAGTGTTTTATCTGGTAAATGTACCTGCCTTTAAACAGTATTCCCTAATTGACTCCTAGAATGTCCGTTAGAGAGACATCATGATATAGTGGAGTGGAAAGAGCACAGGTTTTAAAGAAATACAATGGATTTAAATCCTGATTCTTCCATCTACTGGATGTGTGACGTTTGTGCTAAATTCTAAATAAACTCTCTGAGCTTAGTTTCCTTGTTTATAAAATAAGGATATTTATATCTACCCTTTTCTCAGAGAATTTTTCTAGTTTACAGTCCTCCAGGCTGGGCAATCTCAGTCTGTGACCCCTGTTCTTAAATTTCTGACACATACTTTGTAGACTCTTTAGATATTTATGCTACTACTAATAATACAATAAGAATAATGATGTTATTATCATTTATTGAATGACTACCATATTTAAGGCTTTACAAGTGTTAATTTATTCAATTCTTGTCCACAGAGGGGCAGCCACATTCCAGCTACAGCTCTCTAACTAGGGAAGGGGAGAATGGATTTTGGTGGACAGTTAGCCATCTCCACTACAAGTAGCTACTAGTACGTATTGAGGAAAAGGGTGCTGCAACACAAACACCAATAAAACATGCTTTCCTTTCTCCGGAAACTCCAATCTAAGCTATAATACAGTCCAGCCTATGAAAAGTGCTATTATAAAGTTCAAAGGACTATAGGAATCTAGGGAGAAGGATATAAGTTATGATTGGGAGAATCAGAGAAAACTTGTTATAGGAATAAAGATTTTTTCCTGGGCCTTGAAGTAAGCATAAAACACCAGTTTACTGATATGGAGGAGGAAAGGTATTCCAGATATGAGAATAACTCAAACAAAGGCTAAAGGCAGGGAAGTATAGAGAATGTTTAAGGAATGGCAGGTAAATTAATGGGGCTGGGAAAGAAAAGGGAGGTAGAGATATTTTGGCAGATGAGGTATGTTGGAGTCAGATTGTGGGGGGCTTTGAATTCCAAGCTAAGAGATATGGCTTTATCTATATACGGTGGCGAGCCAGTGAGTATATATAAGGAGAGGAATGGAATATTTAGTTGCATGTTTCAGAAAGAAAACTCTGGTCATGGTATGGATGAGGGTAGGGATGACAAGGAGACCACTTTAGAAGCCAGAGAGACATTTCTGAGGCAGAATGAACAGAATTTGGTAAATTACTACGTGGAGGAGAGTGAGAGGCTGGAAGAAAATACAGATGATACATACAGAAAATACACTAAGCGCTTGGGAGGATGGATTTGCCTTGATGTGAGCAAAGCAATCCTGAATATCTACAGGCTTGGGAAATTAGGAGTGAAGCAAGTGGATGTAGGGCAATGGAGCAGCATTATGTTGGTTTCCCCCAAATTTGAGTGGAATAATTCTCCCTCCTCCCAGATAAGGCACTCATTCCTCAAAGTCAACATATGTGTAGAACATGTTTTCTCTTGAGAGATGGGTCAGAAAAGTGTAGCTATGGACAATGTTTTGAGGTTGAATATAGCACCAGAAACTTCTTCCTAGTAGAATTATATTCAATTCAGCTTAAATCAACATCTATTCATTGAACATTTGTCACATGCAGCAGTAGCCGAAAAGGGTGGTAGTGATGGTGATATAGGTATAGTTATTTATTTTCATTCACAGGCCCTCGACCTGCTGTTAGCCTCTTCAGGGCAGACTTCACTTCCTGGTTCCTCAGCGTGTAGATGAGGGGATTCAGTAATGGAGTGACCACAGTGTAAAACACAGCCACTGCCCCTTCCAGGGGACTCTTGGAACCTGGCCTGAGGTAGATGAAAATACAGGGGACATAGTAGACTGTGACGACAGTTAGGTGGGAGCCACAGGTGGAGAAGGCGCGGCGCCTCCCATCAGCGGTGCGTATCTGCAGGATGGCATGGACTATGTTGGCATAGGAGAGCAGAATTAACATGAAGCAGCTGGCAGCCACTACTCCAATGTCCA
>CAUYSK010118920.1:0-14133 GCA_963575035.1 Avahi laniger | reverse complement strand
AAAAAAAAAAAAAAAAAAGTAGAACTTTTCTGCTTCATTTGCCACTAATTTTGCCCACATCAACATCGTAACACTACCTGACTTTGCCCACGTTCACCTACATTTAGCCCTTGGGTATGTCCAGGTACCAGATAGAGAACTTCGATGCTCAGTGACCCCCTCCAGGGCTGAGGGGCTCTGAACAGACCCAGAGCCATCCGCGTCCCGGATCAAAGAGAACGTTTTTGGTTTTTGCTTAGGGCTGAGGTCGCAGGGCCTGATGACCCTGGTTAGTTAACGGGGTAGTTAGCCGGAGATGCCACTGTCGCCAAGGGCAGCAGCACAAACCTAGAGGAGCGCTCAGAACGCGGCCCCAGCATTTCCCCATTTCAGACAGGGACACTCCTCACCTCCACCTCGCACTGGGGTTGTTTTGACATTTTCCCCCACGTGTGTAAGACTCAGGACAGCCTGCGAGGGGGGAGCCGCCGCCAGCACCAGACCGGGCAGTAGAGAAATGAGCCTGGCCTTTGTTTGTGCCGGTGACCTTAGGCGTGGGGAGGAAGCCGCCTCCCGCCCCGTCGCTCCGGCCCTCACTGGGCCCCGCTCGCCCCCGCCCCGGCCTCTCCCCTCTGCCAGGCCCTGCCCCCTCCGGGCCTCCCCAGGCCCCGCGCTCCCCCGCCCCTTCCCCCGGCTGCGACCCCCGCCCGCCCCAGACCCAGACCCTCCCCTGGACCCTGCACCCCAACCCGTGACGGTGCCCCTCCCCCGGGCCCTGCCCCCCAGGACCGGCCGGCCCGGCCGCCCTGTCACTCCCCCGACCCCGGTGCTGCCCCTCCCCGGGCCCGCAGCCCCCCGGCCGCGCTCGCCAAGTGGCTGTTGGCTTGTGGCCACGACCCGCGGCGGCGGAGGAGCCTGCGGGCGCCCCGGGCCCGCCCCCGCCCAGCCCCGGCCTCCGGCGCGCAGACCCCGAGGGGGCCGCCACTTCCTTCCGAGGGCGCTCGCGCTCGGCCTCGGCGGCCGGGGCCGGGGTCCTCGAACGGCCGGGCGGGGCGGGGACGGGCGGGCGGCAGGGGGGCCGCGGCGGGGAGGGCGCGGGCGGCCAAGGGGCCTCACCGAGATAGATGTCTCCGAAGGAGCCGCTGCCGATCTTCCGGCCCAGCCGGTACCTGTTCCCGACTCTCAGCTCCATGGCGGCGCGGCCCGGCTCGCTCCTGCCCTCCCGGCCGCTTCCTGAGTCTGAGCTCCGGGAGGCGGCGCCGCTGCTGCCGCTACTGCGGGTCCGGCTGCCGGCTCCGCCCCCCTCACGGCCCCAATTTCACCATCGCTTTCCGGCCACCCCGCCGCTCCCAGCGCCTCAATACGGGGCGGATGGGACAGTCCGAGCGCCGCCGCCCCTGCTCCGGCCGTTGCCGACCCCGCTCGCCCTTTCCCCGCCGCGGATGGACTCGGATCTTCCGGGCCTAAATTCCCCTTCAGCTGCCTGAAGGAGCCGCCGCCATCGCGCTGTGACGTCACTTCCCCTAGCAACCCGGAGGGGCGGGGCCCTCCAGGTCCCGTACCGACGCTCGCGGGCCCGGGGCGCGGGTGCCGTCGCGGGAGCTGCGGGTTCCGGGCTCGGGGCGCCCCGGGACATCTGCGCTTGCGGCCTCCACTGCCTGCCAGCTTCTCTCACGACCCCGGGGCCTGGCGGCCGGCGGGAGCCGCCGTGGAAGCAGCGGAGCTCGCAGAGGGCAGGCCCAGCACGGAGACCGGGAAGCGTTTGTGTCGAGTCTGTTGGAGCAGAACATCCGTCCCTGCGGAGAAGCTGGCGGCTGATGGCCTCCGCGGTCTGGCCTCCGTCCACGCGCGGGGAGGAGCCCTCGGAGATGCACCCGCGGGGCGCCCCGGCCGGCCCGGCCCACCCGCTGAAACGGAGGACGAAGCAGCTGAACGGCGTTTTGGGACCTGGCCTGCAGGGCGCTCTGCGGGTGCAGAGGCACCGGACGGCCGGGGTCACTGCCTGGGGCTGTAGAAGGGAAGAGCAGCTGCGCAGCCTGGCGAGGCACGGGGCTGGTCTCTGCACTCCCGGGCCTTTCTGCCCACCTCTCAGCTTCAGTGGTGCAGCCCCTGTCCCCAGATAGCCGGAGGTCGGGCCAGGGAGCCAGACATCGGCTCCTGACGTCACACGACAGTACCTGGGGCCGGGAGGTGCCACAAGCAGCCACCATCGCCGGCTGAGCGGTGGGCAGTTGGGAACCACCCGGTTGCTCAGTCTTATGGGGGTCAGAGCGGGATTTTGCCAAACTAGTAAAAATAACCTTGTTGGCAGAATTGCACCTGGCCTTTTTGTTGATGAACAAAGCCTAGCTTTCCTGCCGGAGAAAACCACGTGTGTGAGCTGGAAACAGAAGGGGGCTGGTGCCAACTGCCCAGATGGCCGACTGGCCTCTCACCGAGCAGCCCCAGCCCCAGCCGGTGGCCTCTCAGGCCTCAGTGCCCTCTCTTGAAAAGGAAGCTGCAGCGTGTGGGGCACGCCCAGGGCCCAGGGTTCTGCCTGTTTACTCTTATAATTGGTCCAGATGATCAGCAGGCACGAGGGCCAAAGTTCTTGTGTCACTTGGTGGCCACAGTGGCTGTAATGAGGCAGCGCCCTGAAGGCCCAGGCAGGAGCCTTGCTAAGCACCACTCACAGGGCCCTGTTATCCCAGCACCACGTTCCAGGCAGGGTGCCCCAAAGACAGCCATCCCCTCTGTGTGCCTCAGTTTCCTATCTGTGAAGGCTTGCAGAGGCTGTGCTCAGGACAGCTGCTCCCCACTTCCGGCTTCTGCAGGAGGGATCCTCTCTGTGCTCAGATGCTGCCTTCTGACCCTGCTCTGCCAGCCACCTGTGTGACCTTGAGAAGGGATGGAACACCAGCGCCCCCATACAGCAACAGCTCAGTATGAGGCCATGCAGGGTGTGTTCTTGTTGGCAATGGCTTGTCAGCCATCCAGCTATGGGACTCCCAAGTGGTGCCCACACCTGCGCCAGGACACAACAGGCACTTGATAAACGCCGGCTCCATAAATGGCTCGTGTGGGTGGTGCCCAGCTCGAGGTGGGGCCTGAGGCCAGGGCAGCCCCAAACAGAGCTGTGGGGTGCAGACCCTGCCTGCAGAGCCCGGGCTGCTAGGCCCCACTCCCGGGGCCACACTTCCTGGCAAGGGTGCTGGCCTGGGCCGCCTCCTCCCTCAAAAATCACTCATGCCCAGGACTCCCCAGGTGTATTCCGGGCTGGGCCCTGTTCATTGTTTATTTACTTATTATTTACTTATTCTCTAATCCTTAGAACCTGTGAAAGATTTTTTTTTTTCTTTTTGTTTTGTTTTTTGAGACAGATTCTCTCTGTGTCACCTGGGCTTCAGTGCAGTGGCGTCATCACAGCTCTCTGAAGCCTCACATTCCTGGGCTCAAATGATCCTCTTGCCTCAACCTCCCGAGTAGCAGGGGCTACAAGTGCCACCACACCCAGCTAATTTTTCTATTTTTTGTAGAGATTGAGTCTCGTTCTTACCCAGGCTGGTCTGAAACTCCTGGGCTCGAGTGACCCTCCTGCCTCGGCCTCCTAAAGTGCTAGATTACAGGAGCAAGCCACTGCGCCCAGCCCTAAAAGTTTTTTTTTTTTTTTTTCCGAGACAGGGTCTCACTCTGTTGCCCAGGCTAGAGTGCCGTGGCGTCAGCCTAGCTCCCAGCAACCTCAAACTCCTGGGCTCAAGCGATCCTTCTGCCTCAGCCTCCCAAGTAGCTGGGACTACAGGCATGCGCCACCATGCCCGGCTAATTTTTTCTGTGTATTTTTAGTTGTCCAGCTAATTTCTTTCTATGTTATTTTTTTAGTGAAGATGGGGGTCTCACTCTTGCTCAGGCTGGTCTCGAACTCCTGAGCTCAAATGATCCACCCGCCTCGGCCTCCCAGAGTGCTAGGATTATAGGCGTGAGCCACCGCGCCTGTCCTAAAAGTTTTTTTTTAACAACCTGCTCTCCTGGGAACTAACAGGAACAAGAACTCACTCATCACCAGGATGGCACTGGCCATTCCTGAGACAACCACCTCATGACCCAAATGCCTCCCTCTAGACCTCCCCTCCAATGTTGGGGATCAAATTGCAACATGAGGTTTGGAGGGGACAAACATCCGAACCGTAGCAACAGGTAAAGAGGAAGTTTTACAAATTCTCATTCGGAAAGAAGCTGCTATCATGACAAAGGAAAAGCATCCAATTGGCCCTGGCTCTGCTGTGGTCTGTGTCCCTCAGAAAGCCCGCGTGGGACACTTAATCCCCTGTATGGCAGTGTGGGGAGGGGGCCCTTTGGCAGAGGCCTTGTGAGTGGATTAATGCTGACTGTAACAGCTCTTTCCACTACTCCCCCACTCGTCCCTCTGCCACGTGAGGACACGGCGTTCCTTCCTCCCCTCCAGAGTCCGGGGCAGCAAGGTGCCCACTTGGAAGGAGAGACCCCTCACCAGACAGTGAACATCTTGGACTTCTCAGCCCCCAGAACGGTGAGAAATAAATTTCTGTTCTTTATACATTACCCAGTCTCGGGTTCTTTGCTGTGCAGCACGAAAGGACTAAGACAGGCTCCTGTAGAAGCTGTGGAGAAACATCTTCAGACAGCTAGGCTGGCACCCAGGACTCGGTCGCCTGGTGAGGATCCGGAGTGTCACGCTGGGAGCCCAGCCGGGAAGGGCCCAGGAAGCCCTCTTAGGGAGCAACAAATGAGGCAGAACCTCGATCTCAGACAGGGAGGCACAGGGGAGAGGGCACGTGGTGAGCCCTCTGCCGGCGCTGTGTGTGTGTGCCTGCACATGTGCATAGCTGCACATGCGTGTGTATTGTGTGTGCTATGTGTTAGAATGTACACATGCCCTACCTGCATATGCACGCACAGGTGCATGTCCTGTATGTGTGTGTGTGTGTGTTTATGTGTAATGTGTAATATAGGTACACACATGTACGTACAGGCACCGGTGTGCCTGTGTCCACGTATGCACAGATGTACATGTGTCCGTGTGTGCACAGTGTGCATGCACTTGGTGTGTGTGTACTTGCATGCGTGTGGAGCTATAGGGAATAGCCAATGATCACCTCTCTGGAACTGGGGAGAGTGAGTGTCGTGTAAGGATTCCTGACGTGGAAAGTGCTGCTGCAGGGAGTCCTGCCTGCAGGAAGCTGGGGGCAGGGAATAGGGGAGTAACGTCTTCCCAGAGCTTCCATCAGAAGTGGGGAACTCGGAGGAAAGGGGAAACCAGTGCCTGCTACAGATTTCATGTCACCTGCCAGGGGTGGAGGGTGCCGCTCTGTGCCTTGCAAAGAGATCATGCACCTCAAGCCTCTAAGGCCAGAACTCACCTGCCCCAGGGTGCAATCACACCCTGAGCAGCCGCCCTCTGGGGACAGCAAGTCATCTTGAGCTCAGCACATGGGCAGGACAGGATGAGCCGCCGGAGTGAATAAGTGCAGGCTCTGGAGTGGCTCCCAGGCCAGAGTCAAAGGCAGGGTGGCCTGTTGGGACAGATCTCACACCCCCCGGGGCCAAGGCCCTACACTCTGCCCCAAGTCCTGACTCGGCCTGGCCCTCTGCTTACTGTTGAGCACTGCGACTATCCCATCCAGAGCCCCCGTGAGCACCCCCAGGTTGGGGAAGGACCCAGACCTCCCAGATCTCAGGTCGGGGGCCTGCCCAGGGCTGCTGCTGTTTCCTCTGGGAACCCTGGGCCTCTGTGCCGAGCCCAGGGAGCTCCTAGCGGCAGCTGGGAGACTCTGGGTGGGAAGGTGTGGGGAGCTGGGGTGGGGATGCCGTGGGCAGCCTGGGAGGCCTCAGAAGCCTGTCTTAATCAGCTGCAGGGGACAGAAACCCCCTGGCACATGCCCTTGCAGTGTGGGTGGAAGAGGCGGCCAGTCCTGGAAGCTTTCGGAGTTCTCTGGCGGGTAGGGCCATAGTGGTGCCCCTGGAGTTGAGATCTGGGAGGTCTGGGTCCTTCCCCAAGCCCCCTTCGCCCTCCTGTCCCCTTCCCAGCCCCCAGGGAGTCTCAGAACCACTGGGAGACCTTTCTGGTGAGGCCCATTCACTGACAGGCTTTGGGTTGGTCCCCGGGGGCAGCATAATCCAACTGGGTGCCTGTCCTGGGGTGGGGGTGATGAGGATGTCCAAGCCAACCCTGTATAAGTAATAAACAGGAATTACCAACTGGCCAAGGGCTGCGGACGACCCGAAAGGGCATCAGGGGGCACAGGGCCTGCCTGGGGCTGCAGTTTGCAGCTTCCAGCAGCTTCCAGGGGGAGGTGGTCTTCCCCTAGCCCAGGTCTGAAGAGGTGACCTTGGCCTGAGGGAGAAGAGCCAGCATACAGGGACCCAGGTAGACGTCCAAGAGAGGTGTGTATGAGCATGTGTGCTGTGTGCACATGTGTGTGGACAAAGCTGTACCCAGCCGCTGGCCAAGGGTAACCCCAGAAGTGCTGGGGCTCCTCAGGCCCAAGTGGAAGCCCAGGAATGCAGCCCTCAGGTCCCCGGTGCTCCACGCCAGCCTTGGCGCCTAACTGGGCGGAGAGTGTGATCTCTGACCCCACCAGGAGGGAGCAGAGGTGAGTCCATGCCCAGCCTCCCACAGCTAAGACCAGGCATGGCGAGGCCAGGTGGAGCCAGGATTGTAGTGTGCTTGCTCTGGAGATGTGCTGTCCAGAAACAGCAGCCACCAGCCACAGGGGGCTGTTTACATTAATTGGAATTAGATAAAGTAAAAAAGTAGTTTCTCAGTCTCGGGAGCCCCATTTCCAGTGCCCAGTGATACTCGGCTTGGACGGGGCTCTGGAGAACAGTGGTGACTTTACTCCCCAGGGGCATGTCCTGCCACCGCAGAGGGTGATCTGCCCCGGTGTCAACCAGACCAAGGCACAGCCCCTGCCCCAGACCCAGCCTGGATTAGTATTCGGGCCTCTGTGAACGTGACCCCTGCCATGGCGGGTTTACCTGGGACAGGTGAGTGTGTGAGCCCTGGAGAGGCCAGGTGGGTGGAGGGGCTTCCCGTGCTGGGCCTGGCAGGGCGGAGGTGGCCCACACATCTGTGCACACTGCACGGCCGGGCCGCCCTCCCTGAGCTGAGCTGGCTGGGACCAGACCAGAGTCGTGAGTGGGGAGCTGCTCACAGGGTGGGGCTATGCACCTCCCTACCCCCAGCCTTGGACCTTCCCCCACCAGCCAGAAAGGTGACGGGTGCCTAGGTTGGGTGAGGCTCTGGTCTTTATGTCCAGAAGTTTCCCACGGTTACTGGGCCCAGCCCTGGTGCCCTGTCCCTCCTTAGCCTGGTGGCCTTGGACAAACCACGTACCTCCTAGTTGGCTTCTTCTCCAGGGAAACTGGCGGAACCGAGTTCCTCGGACCCGGTCCACTCTCTCTGCCCAGGGCTGGGCACACGGGGCGTGGTCTGTACACTTTCTTCTCTGCACGAGAAGCGAGTGCTCCGTGGTGAAGACTACGTGTCCTCATCTCCGCAGGGCAACATCCTCTCCTCCAGAGCCGGGAGGAGGAGCGAGGCTGGGAGCGCTCTGGGCCTGGCCTGCATCTCGCTAGGTGGCCAGGGAGGTGCCCGGCTCACCCAGAGCACAGCGACACGTTCCTTGGTGGCCTCCGCCCTTGGGCAGCACAGGGGCTGCAGGAGGCAGCTTTGTGAGGGGCAGCATCTGCTCCCCGCTCGGGGCTCTGGGAGTGGGCGGAGGGCAGGCTGGGCAGGACCAGGGTCCGGTTTCAGTGCTCCAGGAGCCCTGAGGTACTCGTGGCACCCGGCCAAGAGCCTGGCCCAGACAGGGACTCTGGCCAGCATCCCCATCAGAGGCTGCAGCCCGATGCCTGTCCTTACTGCTGCCTGGGAGCCCTGGCCAGGTCCTCACATGGAGGGCAGGCCCAGCCTCCTCCCTCTGCCCTAGACCTTGGGCTCGGGCAGGGCACCTCCACCTGTGTCAGGTCCCCAGGTACCCCCATTCCCTCAGTGCCCTGTCTCCTGCTGCAGCTCCAAGGCCCGAGGATCTGGGCACCTGCCCAGGAACCCTTGCTCCATCCCCAGGGGCCTGGGGGGAGCATGGCCCTGCTGCTGCCGCCCAGCCTGCCATCCACCGCAGCTGGGCCTGGTCTCCCATCACTGGATGCTCAGTGGTGCTCGGGAGGGAGTGTGGGGGCACAGCTCAGAGGCCCTGAAAGAGCCGGGGGCCAAGCTGGGCTTCCCAACTTTGACCTGTGACCTGTGGCAGCTCTTGGCGGAGCATGAGGGCCATCGGTCCTCCTGTACCTGCACTGACCCTGCCGAGACCCTCTTGCGGGAGGCCTTTCTCCTGGCCCCACCACCTCTGCGCACACAGACAACTGGGCCGGCCAGCCTCCCTTCACTGTCCCCTCCTAACCCCTGCCCATGGCCCTGGGGACGGGCTGAGCTCGGCCATGGGCAAGCAGTGGAGCGATGCCCATGTGACTGGGTGTCTGTGCCCAGCCCAGCCAGAGGCAAGTCAGAATGGCCCCCGGGTCCCCCCGCCACCAACAGGCCATGGCTGCTGGTCAGGGCAAAGCTGGGAGGGTCATGCCTCTTCCCCCCAAGTCCCTCTCCCCGGGTCTCCTTCCTCTCTTGTGGCCAGCACGGAGCCACTGCCCTGCCGTGCCCGGCACCAACCAGGCCAAAGGACGAGCTCAGTCTGTGCCTGGGCATCTATCTGTACTCAGAGACCCTTGTCACCCCTCTTGTCTCTGCATCTGGAAGCTACACGGCGATGCCTGGACTGCAAATCACCAGTGAGCTTCTCCCGGCCCCAGTGCCTGCCTGAGGCCTCCCACCTGCCCCCGCTGAGCACAGCCTCTGGAGGTGCTGCCCAGCGAGCTGGCAGCCACAGGACCTTCCCCAGTGCCTCGTCCCCAAGCCATCACAGGTCTGTCCACCTCAGGCCACCTCTTCCTTTCTCTGCTGCTGCCTCCTCCAGGCAGGACATCCCAGCCAACCCGGCCAGCAGAGCCCTAGAGGTCAGGTCGAGTGACCAGATGACACATGTGCCCTGGGGAGGCCACTGGGAGGGGTGTCTTGGGGGCTGAAGCAGGCACTGAGAGTTCTGGGTCAAACTGTGGCAAGACTCGAGACCTTGAAAATGCCTGGGAGCTCAGGGAGGTGGGGGGTCAAGGCCTGGCCCAGTGCAGACGCGTGAGTGCGTGGGGAAGGTCGGCTATCTGACAGCTGGAAACAATCATGGTGAGGTGGCGAAGGCAGGTGACTCAAGACCAGCTCTGCTCCAGCAAAGCCATGACTCAGGAAACTCAGCTTGAGTCAGAGTAGACCCAAAGAAACAAAGAGGAAAAAAAGAGAAATTAAAAAGGACAGAAATCAGTGGGGCGGGGGGAGAGAGGGAGAACCAATGAACCCCAGAGCGGGCATGGGACGGGACACGCGAGGACACCCTGTCAAGGACGACGCGACGCAAACACACAAAACACACGAGAAAGGAGCTCGCTGGGAACAACACAGAATTGTGCAGTGACAACATTGGAGACACATGAAACCTAGATGAAGTAGGCAAATGCTTGGATAGCTATGAAATGACAAACACAAGAGCCCAAAGCGGAGGGAACAGGCAGACCCCACGTTGGCCAGAGCCTCCCCTTCCCAGAAAGCGGCTGTGGCAGGCGACTCCCACCCTCCTCCAGGGGCAAGTCAAGTCCTGTCTGGGACGAAATGTTTCGGAAAGTGAAAAAGAATGGGATGTGTCCAGCTCGCCTTAGGAAGTCAGGGCAACGGGGACTCCAGACCAGACAAGAATGCACAAAAGGAGAACACGAGAGGCTCGTTTCAGTCAGGAATTTGGTGCAAAACATCTGAAATAAAATATTAGGCAACTGGACCCAATTATGGTCCAGTTTCTCTTGTTTGATATCAGACAATATCCACGCGATTCACCCCATTAACAGGCTAAAAAAGAAAAATCCTCCGACTAACTCAGGCTCAGACTCATTTGACAGAATGTGATAGAACCCACCTGTTTTGTTTATGATTGAAAAGCTCCTGGCGCAGCAGACGTGGAAGCGCATTTCCTGCCCGTGGCAGAGGCTGCACACCCGTGTCTGCAGTAGCCACGTATGTAACAGAGAAAGTCCGGTGGCTCCGACCACGACCAGGGCAAAGGGCCAGTGATGCGGTTCACACAGCCCAGCAGTCACGCCCCTTGGTATTTACTCAGCTGCACTGAAAACTCAGACGTACACAAAAACCTGCGTGCAGAGGTTTATGCATCTTCATTCACAACTGTGCCAGACCCGGAGGAGCCGAGATATGCGTGGCAGGTGAAGGGATGAGGACACCGGCACATCTGTCCGAGGACACTAAGGAGGATGAGCCGTCAGGCCACACAGAGGCATGGGGGGGGGGATCCCAGATGTTTGCTGCATGAAAGAAGCCGGTCCGAAAAGCTACACGCCTGTGACCACCTTGATGTGATGTTCTGGAAAAAACAAAACTGGAGACAGCGAAAGGATCAGTGGTTTCCAGGAGTTCAGGGGAGGGCGGGAGGAAGGAACAGGTGCAGCCTGGGGGATTTCCAGGGCAGTGAAACGACTCTGAGTGACACTGCAATGGTGGACACACAAAACTTCACGTTTTCCCAAACCCATGGACCACGCCGGAGAGAGAGCGAGCCTCAGCGTGTACAAACTTCATCATTTCCGAGAGGAGGGCCTCAGGGGCCTCCCTGCAGGGGTGGGGGTGCTGCCCTGAGAACTGGGGATGAGCGGGAACTGCAAGCCCTGAGCGGAAGGCGCTGCGCATACACCACGCTCCAGTGGATGAAGTCGCTGTCCCCAGGGCTCGCGGTTAACAATTCTGAGCCCACCGCGTGTGTGCGCTGGAATCCAGCGATTGAGGGAATGGAGGTGATAGGGCCGGGTTTCTCACCGTGGGAGTTTACAGATAAACACGGGAAAGGCTACAGCGAACCACGTGGCCATAGATGAGGATTAGAGATACACTTTGCTCTCTGGCTCAGTGTAGATACTTACGGAAACTGCCGTCAGACCGAGCTGGGGGGCTGCTCACTCCCCCGGTGGTGCAGCGAGGCCAGGCCCTGGAGCTGAGAGCCGCAGTGGCAGAAAGAGCATTTTTATTTGCAGGAGTCTGGTCAGGAGAAGCAGCAGCTACGTCACGGCTCCCTGACGGCTCACGGGCCAGGGTCTCTGAGGGTGGGTCCGTTTCAGGCAGGCCTGGCCCCAAAGGCAGGATGTCCCCAGGGGGAGGGACAGGATATGACAGGTGGATTCAGAGGTTCTGGGATTATCAGAAAGGAAGGTTAGGGTGGTGTGACGAGCCCCTCAGGGGACGTAGAACAGAAGGTGGTGGTCAGAGTCCATTCTTCAGTCCCTCTTGTCCGCATTTCCCATCTGCAGGACGAGGATGTCTGTTAAGATGCATCTTTTAGTTTCCACAGGGAACGGAGACCCCTGGAGTCTGGCTTGGTGGAGGCCCTCGTTCGTTCGCATGAGGCCGCCCGTGCGCTTAGCCAAGCTGGAGAGGTGCCTGGGACTCCCCAGAAGGGACTCAAGATTTCCTTTATTTCCACGCTGGGGGCCTCAGCAGGCTCCTCAGAGGGGGCCCTGCCGTCTCTCTGTCTCCATAAATGTACGCGCACCTACGCAGGTCAGTATGCTCACATCCATCCCCTCGTGGGCCCCAGTGCCTCCTGCTGCGAGGCTGTTTCTGAGGCATCTGCAGTGGAGGCCGTGGGTGGGGGAGGGCACGTCCTGTGGGCAGATGCTCTGGGCCGTGGTCAGTGCCGCAGGCCTCTCTCCAGGTGAAAGCACTCAGGTCTAGAGGGAGGAGCTCCCCACTTTGTTGGGGAACGCTCGATGTTGTGCCAGGCCTGAAAGCTCCAGAAATTCACAATGACAGGAACGTTTGTGCCCAAGCTAGAGTCCCCAAAGATGGAAACCTGGAGTGCAACCCTCCTCAGGCAGTGGCCTCGGCCTTGCGGGCGGGTGGACGTGGTGACGTCAAGATCTCAGAACTGCCGTCAAGGAGCAGGTGGGTGAGCCAGGCAAGCATGCTGGGGGGGCCTGTCGGGGTCCTTCAGAGCAGAAGCTGCAGGGGCCATGTAGAGTTTTATATAACATAGGGTTTGTCACTGGGATTTGGCCTGGTGGTCGGGAGGGCAGGTGAGGGTGTGGGGGCCGCAGGAGCAGGCTGGACCCTCTTGGCCTCCGGCTGGGATGAGGGGCTGTCCTCCCCTGGTGCAGGAGCGCGAGCGGCTGGAAAGGGCCTCCTTCCTCTGGGCAAGTCGCGATGCTGCCCTCTGTGACTGAGGGGCCCCGTCCACAATGACGGAGCCTGGTCCAGGCTGGGCTCAGTTCCCTGCAAAGGTTGCGGGGAGCGCTCAGGGCATTCGCCTGTGTCCCTGCCAACCTTCTATGGGTGCCTCGTTAAACAAAACAAACAAACCCAGAAAAGGCCCTAGGTCCAGGGTAAACTCTCAATGGTAGAAAGGGACAGCAAGCAGGACGTCCAGCTGTCACCTCCCAGCAGGCCCCTTCTCTTCCCAGAGGCAGCTGTGCCCCAGCCTGCCCCCCAGGGGACCTGGGACCCCAGCCGTGTGGAGACAGCACAGGGGGACACACTCCCCTCCTCGCACAGCTTTGCTCCTTCCCCCACATGGGCCGTGCGATGCCCACCTGGGCTCCCCCTTCACATGGGGGATTCCCTGCCGCTCCTCCCTCCTGCCACTTCTGAATCGCAGGAAGGTTGAGACCAGGCAGGAGAGCATGGGAAAGTCGCCCTCACCCGCACGGCCACCACCAAGGACTCATGGCGGCCAGGGTCAGGCCCGCCTGCCTGCTTTCCAGCGAGCGTTGACATCTGCCCTTGAGAACCAGCACCCGAGTGCCCCTTAGTGCCTGCCCCAGCGCACCGGGGAGCTCGACAGGCCGTTCCTCAGGCACCCGTGCCCGCCATCTGCGCCCACCATCGGGTCGGCCAGGCGCCCACCATGCGGGTCCATCAGCCTGGCTCTGACGCGTCCGTGGCCACACTGGAGCCCCCGAGGCTGCGATTTGACTTCCGCTTCCTTCACCAGCAGAGGAGTATGCACCGCGCTCCGGACCTGGACCACGTCTGTCGCAGTGGGGCCTTTTGCCTTCACCAGGTGATGGTCCACGAGCTCTGTGCACCTTTCCCAGCTATTAGCCAGGGGCACTGCCACGACCAAACTTGTCATAGCCCCCACCATTTTCCTAGTGGGTTGCTGTTTTCTTTTATTCTTTTTTTTTTTTTTTGAGACAAAGTCTTGCTCTGTCGCCTGGGCTGGTGTCATCGTAGCTCACCACAGCCTCCAACTCCTGGGCTGAAGCAATCCTCCTGCCTCAGCCTCTTGCGTAGCTGGGACTAAAGATGCTGCCACCACATCTTACTACTTTTTCTCATTTTATGTAGAAATGGGGTCTCATTATGTTGTCCAGGCTGGTCTTCTGGGCTCAAGCGATCCTCCCGCCTCAGCCCCTGAGTAGCTGGGACGACAGGCGTGACCGAACATTTGCACAGACTCCAAGTTGCCCATCGCAGCCCACACTCCCACACAGGTGTAAAAAGACCAGACTTCTCCCTGCCCAAGGCCCTTCTGTCAAACATGCCAACCGAGTCACACTGTTCACCCAAGCAGCTCAGTTACCCACACAAGTGGCTGTGTCCACCGCAAGACACCCGGTCCTGGCAGTCCTCTGAGGCCCGAGAAAACAGCAGACGGATGAACAGGCCAATGGGCAAGGCTTCCTTTCCCAGCTACTCAAGCCTTTCCTTTCAGACACGGTCCCCACGCTCCTCGCCTCAAACGCCACCCACTGTACACGTTTAGAAGGGTCCCCGGCTCTTCAGTCCTGTCCTGTTTCTCCGCAGCCCCCACGCCCCCTCAGTACTCACTCGCCAACACCCGAGCTCTCTTGACAACTGCCTTGGAAATACACAGACGCCTTCCTTCCTCAACCCCCTTTTTTTTTTTTTTTTTTGAGACAGAGTCTCACTCTCTTGCCTGGAGCGAGTGCCGTGGCGTCAGCCTAGCTCACAGCAACCTCAAACTCCTGGACTCAAGCAATCCTACTGTCTCAGCCTCCCAAGTAGTTGGGACTACA
>CAUYSK010118918.1:0-70963 GCA_963575035.1 Avahi laniger | reverse complement strand
ATTAATTTCTTTCTATTTTTGGTAGAGACGGGGTCTCGCTCTTGCTCAAGCTGGTCTCGAACTCCTGAGCTCAAACAATCCGCCCGCCTCGGCCTCCCAGAGAGCTAGGATTACAGGCGTGAGCCACCGCGCCCGGCCCCTTCCTAGATCTTTGATTTTGATTTTCTAAAACTTATCTACTGAAAAATTGATATTTTTCAGACCAAAAAAAGAGGCCATCCTTGAAGAGGCTGATATTCTGACTTTCATTAGGATGTAACAGGCTGATTCCAAGACTTCTCAAATTTGTGGTGTTCTGCTCAATTACTCAACAATTCCTTGGTTTGCTCTGTGGGCAGAGCAGTGCTCGAGGAGATGCTGAGGGCTGTGCAACCCCCCACGTGGACTCTGGAAATACCACCAAAGGACACTGATTTACATTTGCATAAACTTTTCACTTTACAAAGTACTTTCCTCATATTGACCAACACGACAATCTTGTGAGGTGCGCAGGGACCATATCCACCTTACAGATGAGAAAGGCACAAAGAGGGCTGAAATTCAATCTGTCCAACTGGCATCTGTTCAGATTGATGAGGGCTTGTGCCATACCAGTTAATAAATATTTTGAACACCACCTCTGGATAAATAACTGGCCCAGGGATAATACCACCGCGAAGTAGCAGAGGTGGAGTTTTCTCATCGGAAGTCCAAGGTTCTTTGTTCAAAGAGCACCCGGATAGATGCTGTGGGGTTGCAGATAGAAGCAGCATCCTGTCCCAGCCTCAGGAAGCCACAGGCAATAATACAGTGCAGAAATAGTAAGGGCCTGGAGGGCAATCCAAACAGAATGCTAGGGCAGTTTAGAGGAGCGGGGAGGCCAGGTTTGACTAGAAGAAACAGCTAAACTGTCATAAAGAACGTGGCATTTGAGGTGGGCCTTGAAGGGGCATCAGATTTTGACAGACTCAGATGGAGGTAAAGGCTGCTCAGTTGGGTAAGAAGTGGTTTCTGGGTTTGGAGATGACAAAATTAAAGGTATACTTAGGGAAGGATGTGACATCCAGTTTGGTTGAACTAAAAAGTACTTATGAGTAGGGAGAGCAGTGTGGAAATGCAGTTCAGAGTCAGAGTGTTGGGACCTCACATACTAGATTGGGGAGCTGCCCACATTCTGATTTTTCCTTAAAGCTGCAAAGCAGAAGGTCTACCGAAAGAGGAAAGCAGCACCCTCTAACTTGAACTTGACATTCTGTTAAAACTGCCAGGCTGCTGTACCTTACAACCTGAGCCCCAACAGCTCTTTTCAAGGTGGAGCCTTTAAGAACCTTGAATCTCCATACCATGCTCGTGGATTGGCAGAATCAACATTGTTAAAATGGCTATACTACCCAAAGTGATCTACAGATTCAATGCAATCCCTATTAAAATACCAGCATCATTCTTCACAGATGTACAATGTTTTTTAAGTGCTTGATACACATTGACAGCTTTCCCACAAAGCCTTACCAACTTAAACTCTGTCGAGAGAGTGTGAGAGAGTTCATTGCACTACATGCTTACAAATATTATTACCATTTTTAAAATGGCAGAATACCTCTTTTCTAAAAGAAAATTTCTTCGATGCCTTGTGAGGCTAAACATGCTCAGTTAGTTTATTGGCTATGTTTATTTTTATATTGTAAACTTTTTATGAAGTTATTTTTATTTTTGTAAAAAATGGTTACTACATTAGGGACAATAATTCTTTACCTGCCATAGTTGATAATAAATATATTTTTTAACTTTGTAATTTGGGTTTTATTTTTTTTTATGATGTTTCACCATGCAGGGAATTTTTAACTTTTTACGTGGCCAGACCTGACAATACTTTCTTGCATTATTCCTTCCTTTGCTTTTATGCGTATCCTTAGAGAGTAGAGAGTTTTCAGTAATTTTTGGTTATTGTCTAATGGTTCAGTTTCTTGCATTTGACTGTCTGGTTAGGATTGCAAATTCATTTTGTGTCTTTTCCATTTATTAAGCAATACTTCATTTCCTCACTGATAGAAGATGTCAATTTTATTATAGTCTAAATGCCTTTATAATAGATTCTTTTTCTTTTCTTTCTATTTTGTACCTTTAATCTTCCTTTCAGTTTTTTTTTTACAGGTTCCATGCTGTTTAATTACTTTAGCATTGTTAGTGAGAGAATGATAATTCTTATCACTCACTCCAATTATTCTTTTCTTTTTTTAGTCTATTTTTATTGGATTTTTTTATTTCAAAATATAAAGGGACTACAAATGTTTTTGTTACATAGAAGTCAGGGCTTTTGGTATGTCAATCACCAGAATCGTGTTCATGTACCCAACAGATAAGTTTGTATCCCACACCTCCCCTCCCGAACTTCCCCCTTCTGGATTTCTAGTGTCCTTTATATCTCTTTGTGTCTGTGAGTGCCTGTTTAACTCCCACTTACTAGTGAGAACATATGATGTTTGGTCTTCCATTCCCAAGATATTTCACTTAGGATAAATCTCTCATCATATACAAAAATTAATTCAAGATGGATAAAATACTTAAATGTAAGGTGTGGAACCATAAAAACTCTAGAAGAATACATAGGAAAACTCTTCTAGATGTTGGCCTAGGCAAAGAATTTATGACTAAGACCCCAAAGGCAAATACAACAACAACAAAAATAAATAAATGGGACTTAAATTAAAAAGCTCCTACACACCAAAGGAAATAATCAACAGAGTGAACAATCTACAGAATGTGAGGAAATATTCCTAAACTATACTTCTGACAAACATCTGATAACTAGAATCTACAAAGAACAGAAATCAGTAAGTAAAAAACATACAACCCCATCAAAAAGTGAACAAAAGTCATGAACAGAAGTTTTTCAAGATGGACAAATGGCCAACAAAGGTATGAAAAAATGCTCAACATCACTAATCATCAGGGAAATGCACATTAAAACCACAATGAGATAACACCTTACCCCTATCAGAATGGTCATTCCTAAAAAGTCAAAAAACAATAGATGCTGGCACAGATGCAGAGAGAAAGGAACACTTATACACTGTTGGTGGGACTGCAAATTAGTACAACCCATTGTTATGGAAAACAATATGGGGATTCCTCAAAGAAATAAATGTAGACTACCATTTGATCCAGCAATCCCACTATTGGATTTCTACCCAAAAGAAGTCATTTTTATCAAAAAGACACCTGCAGTCAAATGTTTATCACGGCACAATACACAATCACAAAGATGTGGAATCAACCTAAGTGCCCATCAGTTCACGAGTGGATAAAGAAAATGTGATGTATATATACCATGGAGTACTACTCAGCCATAAAAAGGAATGAAATAATGTCATTTGCAGCAACTTGGATGGTGTTGGATACTTTTTTAAAGAAGTATAAACATTTTCCATGCTCTTCTGTTTCCAAATGATCTCAACTATACTTTTTAAAATTTATTAACTAAAATGAATGCAGAATCATTTTGCAAAGTTAAAAAATACAAACTGATCAATCTCTAATATATTATTTTTAATTTCATTTGACCCATAAACTTGGGAAGAGCTAAAGTAAGATTTTAAAGTAAGAAATATACCTATTGGTTTGGAAGGGTGAAGGTATTAATAGAAAGGAAATAGTTACATTCTCACATAACCAAAGTTTTAAAAAATTTATTCTGTGTTATTTATCTGACATTATTTCTCCAAAGTGCCTCATCTACTCTAGCCAGACAAATCTCTTCGTTATTCTTGCTTCAGGCCATGCGCATTTCAAATTCTAAGCCTTTGCTGAGAATATTTTTTGCCAGAGATATTCTTTCTCTTTCCTTCTGTTTATTAAAATCTGTTTTTTTAAGGACTTTTTAAGGCCAAACTCTAGCTCCTCTATCATAAATCTTTCTTTTAATATCTGTTCCATATAGTTTAAACATTTTAGAACTTTTTCTAATTATTATAGTAGTAAAGCAAACTCATAGAACATTTGATAGAGAAGACATTCTGTAGAACTTTAACTCCCTATTATAAATTATATATTCCCTTACAGTATTTTTAATATGAATACATAGTTGTAACCCTAATGAACTTACAATTTTGTATGCTATATCCACATAGTTTCGTGATTTGCTGTGTTGCTTTATTCTATTCATTATTACCATTTTAATGACTATCCAGCATTCCATAGAGTCAAGGTACTATTATTTACTTAATCTTTGCTTTACCATTCTTCCTTGTAATAAAAAACTCTGTAGTGGAAAATCTTTGTTGTGTAGGTTTCCTCTCTTTGGGGAATTATTTCCCCAGAATAAACATCAAGAATTGGAATTCAAGGGCGAAAAGGGAAGAGAATGTTCAGGCTCTTGAGACATGTTACCAGATGACTTTCAACTACCAAGTTCATGCGTGAGACTTCTGGTACCCCAGTAGGCTTGACTTCACTGGATATAAGTATTTTTTCATTTCTTATGTAAAAGGAAAAAAGAACACGTTAAACCTTTTGCCCCTAATTCTCTGTTGTCATGTATTAGTTAGTGCTCATGTGTTAATTTTGTCTCCCCAAAGGGATTGCAATGTCCTCGGGTGAAGCTAGTGGCAGTGATTTATGTTTATTCTTTATGCCCCACGATGTCCCCCTGCAAGTGTGGCAGACATAGTTGTCTTCAGTGTTTGCTGCTTAAGCGAGTGAAACCTTCACAAAATTCCTTTTTTGTTCTGCAAACTCAAGGTCATTTATGATAGACGAATTTGGCAGGCAGCGTGTTTGGGAAGTCCCATCTCCAAGAATAAACTCTAACCCTAGCCTCACCTGTAGAGGTTATACTTATCCTTGGAATCAATGCTATCTGAAAATTTCAGTAAGCATGTGTATATTGACTTTTTCTGGAACTTCAGACCCATTTTATTCTAGCTCTTATCCAGTTAATTCACAAGGCATAAGCTATTTAACCACCATCATTTTCAGGGTTTGCTCGTAGAAAGATCAGACAAAGAACATAGCCCTGGTTCTTCATAACTGACATCCTAGGTTTCTAAAGAGTCTTCTACCTCCACAAGAAAGTAAAACACAACCAGGACAGAAGTACTCTATTGCCAAGAGTTTGTAGCTACACTTGTTTCCCACTTTGTCCTAGTTTTAGAATAGTGCCGGGGATGTGATGGACAGTCAATATATATTTGTTGAATGGTTGAATGAATGAATCTGTGTGCTTAGGTTGCATTAATCAATCACTGTAAAAATATTTATTGAGCTCTTGTGAAGTGCAAAGCCCAGTGTACTGGTTACTATGAAAAAACAGATAAATTCGATGGATCCTATTCATGGCAGGAGGCTAGGTCTAATGAGCTAGAGGTTCCATCCAGAGCATTTTTCTACAATTCACATGCATTTCTTTTGCTACTTACATGTCACACCCACAAGCCAAATAAAACTTCTGGAGCTGCATTTGTAGGATGACAGCCCTGCACATCTCCCCTGGAGCCTGAAAAGGAGTTGTATGCTGCTGCCTTTTGGTGCCAGTGACTCCTGGGCCGGGACACGGATGGCTCCAGATGGACGCTTTTGTGGAGGGCTCCCTTTTATCCTCAGTTGTAAGCCGCATGAGCAGTTACATTATAAATGGGTAATTTACCGCCGCCTCCCCAAGGCCGCCTCTGCTGGCTCTTTCATGGACGTTGTTACCAAAGGTTACCCATGTGCCTGGCACCTTTGATTTTTGTGGGTACCGTGGACCAGAGGAAAAGAGTCGTCGCCTTGAGCATCTGCACGCCGGCTTTCACATGTCCCGCAAATGGGTACCTGCCAGCCGTCTTCCTCAGATGTCATCCTGACCACTGGGTTTTTCTGCTTCTCACTATTGCAGTTATTAACCACAGTGAGGCCTGGACACTTCGCTCTCCACTTTAATTATTCATCCTTATGAAGAAAAATCTCCCCTGTGTGCTTTATTCTCCTCCAGCCCTGACCTGAGCACACGCAGACTCCTCCTTCCTTCCCTCCCCGGAGTGCCTTGTGTGTCGAAGGTCCTTTCACTGGGGTGCTCGTTCCATTTGTGCCTTTAATATGCATTTTGTGTTCTGCCAGGGGGGTCAGGAGGGCGCACGGAGAAGCCAGATGGCTTACCTCTTCCCTCAGGAAACACGCCGCTATTTGGCTGGGCACCTTCCCAACTCAAGGCAGGGTGAGATTCCACTGTTTGAGGGAGAGCCGGTTCAAATGCCACTGTCCCTGAGATTACAGCTCCAAGTTCCTCGAGGCTATGCACTTTTCTACTTCACTGACACTCACTGGAGTTTTCTGCCAGAAACAGCATTTTAGGGGATATTAAAAAGCGGGTGGGAAGGGAGGGATGGGAAAAAGCAGCCCACGTGATTTATGGCCTTTGCTCAGACACAAGTTTCCGTTATTTTAATCCAGCTGAAATAAGAACCCATAATCCGTGGATGAAAAGACAGTGAACAAACTCAGTTAAATCGTGAGCACCCTGAGGATGTATGTTCTCCCCCCCAACCCCGATTTCTGGTTTTTAATGTGCTTTCCCTGGTGCCGCTTCCCAACTTCAAGTTTTGAAAAGCCAAGCAGTTTAACTGGCCAGGCCCGGGAACTTATTTGTATGCAGCACAAATTTCAGAATCTGTTCTCAGCCTGTGCCGAGTGAAAAATGGCCTGCATTTTCTTGATAGCCCATGTGGTTGTAAAGAATAAATGGCTAATGAATTACAGATGAACATTGACGCAAATTAATCTTCCCGCTGTCCCTGGGTTATATGGCAGCCATTTAAAAGTTTAATCAATACACTAAAGTTGAAAACATGCAGGCACTGCAGTTGTTTGGATGTAATAAACATCAGAGGGAACCGGGAGGTTTGCACCCAGTCCATGTATCATAATGACAGGTATTTATGTTTAATGGACTAAATATTTTTTATTGGAAGGGAGCAAATGTCAGCTTAACTTTGTGAGCCCCGCATTCAACTTTCCTTTGAGGTTGGTGAAAGACGGCTGACGTGTCATTGGAAATGAAATGTCAAAGGAGGGAAAAAGCACAGCGGAGACAAAGCGCGGATGGGAGCCGTTCGGGGACGTGGTGCTGCGCTCACATTCCGCAGCAATTCATTAACGAAAACGTAAACTCTGATATTTCTAACGTTGCTGTAAAACGGTTTACTAGGACCAACTTTAATGGTTATTAGCGAAAACAAGTGCCCAGATCTGCCAGATATCCCTTTCGGTGCAGGCTTTTGTTTGAAAACTCTTTACCGGGTCATATTTGCTAGAGATTTATAATTAGTCTTTTTCCTTAATGTGAGAAGTGGGGGAGAAACAGCGCGATGGCTCTCAGCCCTCGCATTCCATGGATCTTTCTGTTGAATGGTGTCCAACGGCTTCGAATAACCATGTGTTCTCTTTTGGAATACTTACGTCTTAATTACTTTCCGAGTAGATATTTTGTAGCTTTGCTGTGAGCCTGGTAGGACCAGGGTGGCTGAAAGAGAATGGACTTTGCCAGTAGCAGTTGTGCCATCTCGCTGGACAGAAACGGGCTGAGACGCAAGGAGAGAAATG
The DNA here is from genome assembly GCA_963575035.1 of Avahi laniger. Lineage (NCBI taxonomy): Eukaryota > Metazoa > Chordata > Mammalia > Primates > Indriidae > Avahi > Avahi laniger. The sequence goes on along the minus strand of CAUYSK010118918.1, from coordinate 63,409 downwards.
GCTCCATCTGAACAACAGCAGCAAAAAAATACAGACTCGGCTCAGCTTTTCATTTTCTTTTTTCCTCCCCAAATAAAGCAGATGAATTATGTCATCCCTGTGGAGCACAGGTCTTGGAAAACGGCACACACTTTATAAAAATAATTAGAAACGTTTTAGACAATGGAGAGCATGTTTCTAATGTCCTTTCTGCAACCAGTTGTCTCAGGTCCTCTTTGGTGTCTGAGGGCGCACTTAAATGGCAGGGCTCTGAAGAAAATAATTCAGTAGATGTTCAGATGGGGCAGCAGTCGAGATACTTAGTCGTCCAGTATTTAGATCTTTGAAAATGTATGAATTGCATCTTTTCATACTTTAAGTAATTTTTTAAATGACAAGAATTTGTGTTCTAATGGGCCTAATATTCAGAGGATATCAGCATTATGTGATATTAATCAACAAAACTGTTGGATTCTCTAGCCCTTTATCACCCCATCAGCAAAATGGGAAGAAACTTTTTGTTATGAAAACTCAAGCGTGGCTCACCATTAACGGTAATGGCGTCCCAGCTACCAATCCTCCTGAAGTCCCTGAACTTTCCTTTATTTTTCTCCCTAGCTCCTCTCGCCGTCTTAGAGAATTGATTCCTCTGCCTATTTGTTCATTTTGTGTTTCTACCATGTGAATGTAAGCTCCATGGCAGGGGGCAGGAGAACCTGATTTTCTTCTTTGTTCCTAGAATCCCAGGGCCCGGCCCACAGTAGGTTCTTATCAGGGGCAGTTACGTGAATGGCGGGCTATTATTTCTTATTGCCTTTAATAATCATAATTACAGCTGTTTTTTGATCACTTGTTGTAATGGCTAGTCACTATGATAGTTGTTTTACATATAGTACGATACGTAATCTTAGTTGTTACCCCAGAAGGTAAGAGTTATTATCCCCATCTTACAGAGGCGAAAACTGAGGTCGAGAGATGTTATTTGTGGTCACTGTTAGTATGTAGCAATTGTGGAATTTGAATCCTGGCCTGTGTGTCCATGTATCAGTATACAATACTCCCCCATGTTGCCACTGGTTATTCAGATCTCACTAAGTGACCCCAACTTTTTATTCTAGACCATGACCAGCCAGCTCCCCAACTGGTAATGGACAGAAGGGTTAGATTTTCACACTTTCCCACCTAAACCTGGTGTCCTGGGGCTACCTATGGAAAACAGTCATTGACTCTAAAGAAGTAGACATCAGCTATTTTGTGATGGGTGACGTCACCCTCGGATATGTGTTTTTCATGGTTTGGGGAAGCACAGGGTGCTCTGGAAAAGGGTGTCGGATAAATGAATGTTCAACTTCAAGCAAAATAAATGCAACGAATAGTGATCTGGATGTGTAGGCATTAATTTTCCTCACACAGAAGTCAGAATGGAGGGAGACAGTCCAGGACTGTGACGTTGGCTGAAACAGCAGGTCAGCAGGTGCCCAGGCTATTTCTGGCTTCCTGTCCCACTTCCCTTAGCATGTGAATTTTAGCTTCACATTCTCAAAACGGTTGCCGCTGCTTCTGGGATCATTTCATTGTTCTGGGCAGGATAAAGAGGGAAGTCTTTTCCTTGTAAGACATTTGCTTTTTATTTGTGGAAGGACAACTTTCTGAAGATGTCTACCTCTTTCTCCTTGCCCAGACCATGTCACTGGGAGGCTGGAAAATCAAATATTTCAGTTTTCATGCTCTTATATTAGAGGAAGGCAGGATAAAAGGAAGCCAACCCATAGTGTCTGCTCTGTAAGGCAAATCACAATTCTTTGTGTTCCTACTAAAGGCTTGAAATTTTGCTAGATGCCATATGTACCAACTTCTATCATCTTTACAACCACTTTGTCACAGAAGAATATTTATTCCCACTACTGGGAAGTGGTTGAGCTGGGATTTGAACCTCCATTTGTCTGTTTCTACCCTAGACCTTTTCTCTAATGCCATATTTCTTTGGCCACCGTTTTGATTTCATAGCCATGATGGTTTCATGGTGAAGGCCATTCCCAGTTGCTCCAGCTCATGGTGAATGTACTGTCTTCTGAATTCACTTAACATATTGGGTCTACCTCTTTTACAGTCAAGTATGCACTGCGGTGTGTCATTGTCTATCCTTCTGTATCAACCATTGAAAGTTCTGTACAAAGTGGTTAAGAAGGGGGACTGTAGTCCGTCTAGATTCAAATCATGGCTCCCTCAGTTCCTACCAGTGTAAGCTCAGACAAGTTACATAATCTTTCCACTTCAGTTTCCTCATCAGTAAAATGAGAATAATAGTAGTTTCTACCGCATGAGTGTTTTGAGAGGGTTAAGTGCTTAGGGTCCAGTGTCTGGACCTCAGTAAATGTTGGTAATTGTTATCACCAGTATTATCCACAATTGTCATGTTTCCTTTTGTCTCCATGACCAGATTGGACTTTGTGAGGCCAGACTCTGTTTTTTTCCTCTTTATATTCTCCTAAAACACTTAACAAGTTTCCATTTCACACTGGAGACATTGAGTAAAAACTAATTCAAGAATCACATTTCAAATCCTTGTTCCATTGATTTAACATCTCTTTGCCTCACCTTCTGAATCCTAAAATGGGAAAACTAATGCTGTCTAACTCATAGGGCTGTTGTGATGGTTGAATGAGATAATGCACTTAAAGTTTCTAGAACAGTATGTGATAGATAGAAAAAGATCTGTGTTAGATATGATTGTTACAATCATTCATGGATTGCCAGTATTCAAACACTAAAACTCTGTGGGATATAATTTATAATGATTCCAAAAGCAATTTTTCTCAGGCCCTCTCAGGTACACTGTATTAAGAATAACCACATCCTTCTGGTGAAACTGTATTGAGTATATCCCGCAATCCAGGGAGTATGATGGATGCTGGAGATGGGAAGTTGCATAAAACACAGTAAGAAACACAATTGGTGATGAACATGGGCAATGTTCACCCTCGATAATAACCAAATGCTTGAAAAGTGAAACAATCATTGGATATCAGTTTCCACTTATTAAACTAACAAAGATGATCAAACAACAATACCTGGTGCTGTTGAATGGATTGGATAGATATTGATATTTTTTTTAAAAATGTATTCTCATGTTGTTCTTATCTGTCTTGATTTGTTTTTGAAAAGCATTTTGACCCTGTTCATTGAGGCTAGAAAATGTTTAGATCCATTAACTTAGGAATCTGTTCTAAGGAAGGAATCTGAAATGTATAAACAATGCATCTTTATACACTAAAATGCTCACTATAGCAATGTTTATATCAATAACATCAAAACACAAAAAACAGTCATTGAACTATATGGTAAGAAAGATAAATAAATTATGGCACATCAAAAGAATACAATGTTCTATAGCATTCAACTGATGTTTAAAATAGTTTTTAATGTGATAAGCAAATATTTAAGCAATGAAGAAAAGATATATATGAATTCATCCATGTTTACAACATATGGATAGAAAAAAGGCTAGAGGGCCAAACATCCAAATGTTAACTATGCTTAGTTCTGTACAGCATAATTACACATGATATTTATTTATTTTGTATTTTTTATTACAATGAGCATTCATATATAAGAAAAAAATTAAAAACAAACCCCCAAACAACAGTATGGTACTTATGAAAATAGTTCCAGAGGGAAGAGTAGTGATAATAAGAAAAAGGAACTGTATGAGTTAGGAATTGTGTTCAGCTGCAACTAACAGCCCAGATAACTGTGGTTTTAACAAAATACTCTCATGGGACATGAACTCCAGATGTAGACAGTCCATAACTGGTATGATATCCCCAGGAACCCAGGTTGCTTTGATTTTTGTCCTGCCTTCCAACAGACTGGCTCCCATCCTCAAGTTTGATTTATAGTCACCATATTGCTGCTGTTGCACCAGCCCTTCTTTCCATGTTCCAAGTAGCAGAAAGGAAGAAAAGGCAAGATCAGCACTGCCATGTTCAACAGCATGAGGGCTCTGTGTGCAAGATAATATGGGGAATATGAATACTGGGTAGACAGCTCTACTTTCAGATTTTAATTCCAGTTCTACTCAATAGAAGGTTGACTTTAAGAAAGGCCAGCACATCAGTGACACCAATACACGTACAGCGCCATATGCAACTGCTGTCATCACCTGTGCTTGGTATACCTGTTGAATCCCCTTTGCCATTCCAAGCCTCTGTTACCCCCCAAGCTTTCAGTTCCTCCTCTTTAAAATAGGCATAATGAAAATTCCACTGCCTTTTAGGATCGTGGTGAGGATCATATGATTTTATAGTTGTGAAAGTCTTTTGGAAAGGCTAAGTGTGCTATGCAAATGTCATTTTTATGAGGCTAACCATAGCTAATGGGAATCAAGTGCTCACTACATGCTAGTCTCTGCTGAACTCTTTATATGCAGCATCTCATTTAATCTTAGGAATTAGACATTAGGAGTGTCCCCATTTTACAGGTACAGATATTGAGAAACATAAGAGATTTAAACCCAGGTTGTCTGACTCCTGAGTCCATGACATTGGTTCTCAAACTTCGGAGTGCTTAAGAATCACAATAAACTTGTAGGAGGGGGTATAGCTCAGTGGTAGAACATTTGACTATGCAATAAACTTGTTAAAATTGAAGATGTCTAGGATCAACAATCAGGTTCTGCGGCAGGTGGTCTGTAAACCACACTTAACTGCTCTCAATTCTACCAATTCTAAACTCCAGCAATGTGGCAACCAGCAGTGTTCCTTAGACAGGCTCCTATGGCTCCTGAATTCAATGGTGGCCTTTGCTTGATCTTCTCTGGTAGGGAGACTGCAGCCCACTTGAGAGGGTAATTTTAGTAGCACGCCATTGTTTGGAAGGGTTTGTCATTTCACATGGAAACTGGTTACTCATTTCTGAGGCTACCTCTTGTACTACTTGTGTGGGGATCCTCAGAGGTGAGAAGACTTTGGCCAGTAGGTCTGACGTTGTTGGTTGGATTTTCATTATTTTCCAAAGAGAAAGTCCTTGAGGCCAAGCATAAGGGCTGAGTTGCCAAGGGGGAGGTAAATGGTTTCCAAGAAGATCAAGAGTGTCTACCACACACCTGACTTTTGGACTTTCCTCTTGGCCCACCAACAGCAGAGGCACAGTGGGAAGGTCTGTGCTGGGCAGTGGATAGGCTCCCCAGACAGAAAGCATGGACTGTGCCATTTAACGGTCCCAGGAGACTCATTTCCTACTTGAATGCAGGAAGACTCTCAGAGTGACTGAATTTTGGAAACATTGTTGGTTCTTTTTAAGACCGTACTCTCTTGCAATGCATCAGAACCAATAGGACAAACCATAGCTTGTGACAGATTTATGCTCAGAGGGATGTAGGAAGAGGGAATGAAAGCTATGGGCAAGGATTTTCATGAACTACATCATAAACCGGTTTGGTGGGCCCCAGGGAGAATATAAACACTATCCTAAAGACTCATGGATTTGGATTTTGTTTAGATCTATTTTAAGGCAATCTGTAAAGGACAGAAAGGGAAAAATAATACTAGTTACCTCCTAAAGTCGTTTAAAGGATCAAGGGATGAGATAATCCATTCAAAATACTTATCACAGTGCCCACGCATAGGACACTGAATCAGGTTAGCTATGATGATGCTGGTGATGATGAGGAGGAGGGGGCCAAGAAGTCTGCTAAGATTCTGTTCCATAAAATGCATTTTGGTTGAAAATTCACATTGGAAAGGAGAAGCTCTGTCATTATAACTGAAAAATTCATTTTGAAAATTTTATCATGACACGAAACACAAAACAATTTTTTAAGAGCTGAAAGTCTCAGAAACACTGCCGTTTGCATTCTTCTCTGATCATCGTTCCCAGAAATCATCTTTGTTGGAAAGGAAGGAGCACTGAATTGGGAGTCAGGGCAGTGAACAACTAACCACAGATTTTGCCTGTAGTATTTTTGTCTTTTGGAACACATTATTTAATCTTTCTAAATCTCACTTTCTTCATCTGTGCACTGGGGGTGATAAAACCCACCTAGTAGTTGTGAGAATTAAATGAGATGATAAATTTTAGAGTACTCGGGATCATGTTCTGCACGTAGAAGGTGATCCAATAAATAACTGATGCTGGGAAGGGCTGTGACAGCCAACAGTAACCTTCAGAATATGCCATCCTTCCAGGGAGCAATTTGCCATCTACTGTGGCCTCCATGCCTGATGCAAAAGACAATTCTATGAAAAGAACACTCAGAATTTCTTTTTTAATGTTAATATTTAGATAGCCAAAGGATTTATTATCTCGTGTTTGAGGACAAAATTTTATTTTGCCTTTCTTGTTAGTGTTGAAGGGAAAATCCCCACCCCCACCCATCATAGTCACCACAAAGTAGTGCTGCCCAACCTGTGCCTGGCACTTCCCGCTCCTGGGAATCTGCCTGGTGCTTCTCCAATATGGGAGGGACCCACCTCTGCTACAGCAGTCAGGGACTGCGGTGGCCTTTCATATCCAAGAGTGGATTGCTAGGTGTCATGCCACACAGTCCCTACAGTACAAGGGGTAGGTAATTCAAGATGGGAAGATGGGGATATTGAATTGATAGCAGGGGTGAGAGTAGATATCCCATGTGTTTCTGATGGAGAAAAAGCATTCAGTCTTTCAATATGAAATGTGATATTGGTTATGGGGGTTTTTATAGGTGATTTTTATCAGTTTGAGGAGCTTCCCTTCTCTTTTCCTACGTTGCTGAGAGTTTTATCAGAATGTACGAATGTTGAATTTTGTAGCGTTTTTGTGCATCAGTTGAGATGATTTCATTTTTTCAATCTGTTGATATGGTAAATGACGTTATTTTGAATATTGAACCAACCTTGCATCTCTAAGACAAACTCTACTTGGTCATGATGTATTATACTTTTTGTATATTACTGGATCTTATTTGCTAATATCTTATTATAGATTTTTGCATAATGTTCATAAGGAATATAATTTGGTAGTTTTCTTGTAATATATTGTTTAGTTTTGGTATCAGTGTAATGCTGGACTCATGAAAAATATTCCTACCACTTCAATTTTCTGGAAAAGTTTGTGTAGAATTGGCATTATTCTTAAATCTTTGGTTGTATTTGTCATTAAAGCCATTTTGCCTTGAGTTATCCTCATGGGCTGATATTAAACTATGAATTTAATTTCTTTAGAAGATGTGAGATTCTTCAAGTTATTCATTTCTTCTTTACTACCTAACCTTTTTTTTTAAAAATAAATCTCATCCCCTTTAAACCTCTCATTCAATCATTAAAGCCATCATATAACCATAGTGTTACACTTATTTACAAATTCTTCTCCTAGTCTCTTGTGCCTTCTGTTTGGTAAACAGAGAAAGTCTAGCTCTTTCATACATTCATTCATTTGTTCATTTAGCAAAGATCTTAACCACATTTTGAATTCTAGGATCTGTGAATTCAAAGATGATTAAGACAGTATCCTTGAATTCAAATAAATCACATTTAAGTGGGAATAATAGCAATAAAATTCTTGACTATGCTGCAGTGGGATGTGTGTAGTGGTTGCGTGATGATTAGTACACAGAAAGAGAAAACAAAGAACCATTAATTATGCCTAGGGGAAATCAGGGAAGGCTTCTAAGAAGAAATGGTATTGGAATTGGGCCTCAAAAGATAAGGGAATTTTATCTGGCAGAGAGGAGTCTTGTCTTGTGAATTCTCATGAGATGTTTGGGAAAACAGGCCATTTCAGCTTTTCCTAGGATGAAAACACATACTTCAGAAATTCATTGTTTTGATCAAGCAGCTCAAAATCTGAATGGTAAATTAAAAAGTTAAATTGCTTTTGTTATCATAATTCTTCTATTTATGTGTTCTCAAATGAAGTTGATCTGCCATGTATATAATCTTACTGCAAAGTGGACTTAACATTGAGTTATTGCTTCATAGTGATTCTCAGTTTTAGATCCTATTTTTATTTAAATTATTATTTTCATCGTTGTAATAATAAACATCTTCTTCAAAGAAGATGCGGCCTCTGAAACGGATCTTAATTTGAGCACTGACATTTCTATAATAAAACAAGAACAACCATTTGTAGATAGAATGTGAAAGAATGAATCACAAACACCTGTGAAGTGTGGCCATTAGTTTCAAATAGGACATTATGGAATTTCTCCCAAAGTCAGTTTATTGTGATTAGTCACAATCTTACCTTGAGTTTTACCTTGAGTACGTTGATCATGTCAGGCCAAGTTGAGTTGCTATATCCAGATTCAACTAGATTCATTGCCCTCTGAATATACTGTGAAAAACAATGTCTTGTATAAACTTGTGAACACTTCTTCCTCATTGCAGTTAACTGTGTCTAGATCTTTATCATACAAGACCTGAGTTTGTTTGCTGTTGTTGCAATGGCTGCTGAGTTTGTTGCTTTTACACACCCATGATGGCCTCCAAAACATCTTGCTGTCATCCAGAAGCGTGCAAAATCACTGCTTTATTTAATTAATGCAGGCTCTTTTAAAGTTAGGGTCCCTTGTTTTTAATTTTCAGTTAAATGTACCTACTGATTTCCATTTTAAGAATAGATGCTGTCTACCTGACTCGCTTATTACTCTTTGATACTAAAATAGAGCTATAATGACTCTATGGCATTGTCACTTATTTAAGTATTCATGGGTATATAGGTAAAGCATAGATGGCTTGGAGTTATTCTAACATGACTAAGTATGTCATCAAAGTCTTTGCTCCAAGAGTATGCTGTAAATACATATGTTCAATTTGGGGAACAAAATATAATTTTAGGTTTCAAAACATAAGTTTTTAACATTTATTAGTTATTATATGCTGAGCACAATGCCATGCCCTTAAGTGACTGCAGTAGATAAATCAGACTTCTGGTTATCACGGAATTTGGAATCTAGTGGGATGCTCATTCGTTCATTCACCTAGGAATGCATCCTGTGATGTGTGCCAAGCACTGCGACAGATGCTTTGGTTTGCTACACAGGTCAGGACATCGATATAATATTGTGCATAGTTGGCCCACAACTAACTGTACAATTACCCTTTCCATTCTCTTTAACATATTACATTATTTTGTGTTAAGGAAGAATGTGGAAGGAAAAAACATTTCACAATGTTGCAGTAGCACAGATTGCTTTTTGCCCACTAACATCCACATTTTCTTTCTCTTTTGGGGGTACCAACCTAGATTTCAGTTCAGCCTCCTTTGTAGTAAAGTATGGTCACATGAGTGTGTTTTAGCAAAAGAAATGTTAGTGGAAGGGATGTGTGTCAGTTCACAACCAAGGGTTTTGAGAAATGGCCGTGCCTCTTCCACACTCTTCCCCTCCCCCTGGCCTGATGCATATAAGAGAGTTGATAGGAGGCGGCAAAACCACGGAAACCACTGACGGAGGAAGCTGCATGCATTGGACTTTTGAGTAAGATAGACATAAACTTCTGTTGTGTTGGGCCACTGAAATGTGGGGGCTTTTTGTCATAGCAACTTGTATATTCCTTACTAACACAGGGGTAGGACAGGTATAAGATGGCTCATTATTATAAAAATTATGACAACTTGTCAAGGCATATCCCAAGAAATGCTACCATTTGGCAATGATAGTGGATATTATTCAGAAGCTGGAGTTTCTCATGGTCACCATGGAGGGTACATAGGCAAAGGTTATTATTCCTATTATAAACATAAACATTGGGCTTCAAATAGATCATATGACCCATAAAAATTTGCAAGCCTGGACTACAGAGGAATTCATACTAGTATCCAGATATTCTGTTTCTTAGTTCTAGCCTCTTGCCCTGTTTTACCACCTTGCCCTGTTTTACCATATTTCTACCTAAACTTATTCTAGTTATTGCCTTGAAATTTTGTCTGCTTGCTGATTGTCTTTCACTACTAGGTTATAATTGCATGAGCTGAAACCATACCCACTCCTGTTTCCCCATCTACCAGGATACTGCCTGGCACGTAGTAGGTCCTCAGTAAACAGTCGTTTAGTGTAAGATGGCATGAGTCAACGACTGGCAAATAACTTTTCTAGTCAGGCATTTTGTAATGCAAACTATACGTAGGTCTTAAATGGTTTTATGAAAGAAAGAAGGAAGGAATAAAAGAAGGATGTGGAACACAGGCATGTGGAATGTGTGTTCTTGTGCGGGAAGCGAGTTGAGGGAAGAGGGAAGCACAGGGTGATGAGAATGGGGTAGGAAGGACCTGATAATTTTTCACTCGTATCATTTTTTTGAACAACCGATAACTGCTTGTGGAGAACACCTGGGCCTGGAAGGGTCTCACACATCGCTAGTTTGAGATGATTAAATAGTCACCTGATGGAATCAGGAGAAGAGAAGACAAAGAAAATTAACACAGAAAACTGCTCCTAGCTCCTTACTTTTCAATTGCAAGTATCACATGCCAAGAAAAACAAGCCTTTTCCTCCAAAATTTTGACTGTAAAAATAGTCAAACCTACAGAAAAGTTGAAAGAATGGTACATTAAACATACATATATTCTTTATCTGAATTCACTGTTAATATTTTGCCACATTTGCTATTTTTCGTATGTCCGTAAGCCCACATGTGTATGTACTGTTTTTAATGTGACATTTAAACAAATTGCAGACACTTTTACGCTTTGTTTCTAAATACTTTCTCATGCATCTTCTATGAATAAGGACGCTTCCTATGGAAAAACAATACAATTATCATACCTGATTCACAGTCCATAGTAAAATTTCCCCAATTTTACCGATGGTGTGTCTTACAACTCTTTTCGTTTTAGTCCAGTATGGAGTCAAGGTGTACACGTTGCATTTGGTTAAGTCTTTTAAGTCTTTTTAAGTCTAGGGCAGTGGTTCTCTAGGCTGGTCCCCAGAGGAGCAGCACTGGGAACTTGTCAGAAATCAGAACGCCAGGGCCCTGCCCCAGACCCCCTGGAGGAGAAACTGTGAGGGGAGACCCAGCAATCTGTGTTGCAAGCAACCCTCCAGGTGATTCTGATGGAACGGGAGAACAATTGGTCTAAGACATACTTCTCACCTTTCCTGCTTTTTGTGACGTTTCGTTTGTTTTTCCAAAAGCCCAGGTCAATTTTGTTCTATAATGTCCCACATTCTGGCTTTTTCTGATTGTTCCCTCATGGTTTGATTCATGTTTAATATTTTGGCAGGTATAGGGGATATTGGGTATATTTTATTGTGTCATGTTTTGGAGCACATGGTATTTAATGCTCCCTTTCTTAGCGATGCTAAGGTTGATCATTTGGTTACCCTGGTTACCAACAGATGGATCCACTATAAAGGCATATGTCCCCTTTGTAATTATTAAGTAGTCTAAAGGGTGACAGTCTAATGGAATGTGAATATTTTCTTCCCCAATAAACTTTCACCCAATAGTTGCAACACCCATTGATAATACTTGCCCGAATTACTACACTGGAGTGTGGCAATTTTTCTACTTTTGTCATTCCTTCTATATTAATTAGCTGTCATTCTTTCAATAATAGCTTTCTCTCTTCTTTTGCATTTATTTGTTTATATGTTTGTTTAAGTATCATTATGGACTCATAGGTTTTTTTAGATTCAATGTGTAAAATAATTATTATCATTATTCCTTCTGGTTTTCAAATAGTGCCAAATTTGTCCTGCAAGAACCTCTTCAAACCACCTTTTGTGTACTTTCCCGGCTCTCTGGCACAACAGAATGTTCTAGGTTCACTTTGCACATTTCCTGCCCCACGACCTGAATCAGCCATTTCTTTAAGGAAAACTGGCTAATTTTAGTGGAAAATGCCTTTTGGAAACCCATATATGGACACTAGGTGTCCTACACGCACGTGCACACACAACCTTTGTATACATATATTTTTACATCATATTTTCTTATGGACCCTTCCAAGTCGCATTCTCAGGGCTGTTACCTTCTCCCTTTCCTTCTCCTCCTCTTTCTTCTTTATTATTCTTCTAGTGCTGCCATAACAAAATGCTGCAAACTAACTAGCTTAAAACAACACAAAATTATTTTCTCACTGTTCCGAAGGTCAGAAGTCTGACGTGGGTCTTCCTGGAGCTAAAATCCAGGTGTCAGTGGGGCTACAGTCCTTTCTGGAGGCCCAAGGGGAAAATTTGTTTTCTTGCCTTTTCCAGCTTCTAGAGGCCACACGTTCCTGATTCCTGGCCTCTTCCTCCACCTGCAGAGCCAGTGACGTTGCACCTCTCTGATCACTCCTTCGTGGTCACAGCTCTCTCTGACCACAGCCTTAAAAACTTCTCTTTTAAGGATTCCTGTGATTAGACTGAGCCCACCCAGACAGTCCAGGATAATGACCCCATCTGAAAGTTAATCACATTTGCACAGTCCCTTTTGCCCACATCGGGTAACATATTCGTAGGTTCCAGGGATTAGAGTGTGAGCATCTCGGGGCCATTATTCTGCCTACTGTATCTTCCCTCATTCTTTGTTTTATTAACATTTCCCTCTGTCACAGGGAAAACCCTGATTTCCAACAACTTCAGTATATGTATGCATTTTCTCTACCCTACAATATACACAAAAGAATTTGAGAATGGTGCAGTGATGACACTAACAACAATAAGCCTAAGTAAAACTCAAGATTTCTTTGTAATTTTTTGGTGCTCAGAATATATCTCATTCAGGTGTGTAGCTGAAGTACTGTATTCCAAAATTAATTTCTTGTATAGCTATGCTATAGATTTAATATACCATTAGGTTCAGTTTTTTCTATTCATGTTCACTTTTAGGGTTAGCTTTTTCCATCCTTATTTTTTTTTTCTGAACATGTAAAATATTTGACTATGAAGAGTCATATTTTCTCTGTTCAGACAAGTCCCAGTCACATCTCAAAACCTTCCATTCTGTTTCTACCCACCCACTACACACAGTCATTCTTCTTAGTCTGTGGTTTATCCTTCCTGTGTTATTTTTGAAAAGCATAGATGGACATGTATGTGAGGTTTTTAAATCTTACTTTTACTTCTTTCCTACCGCAAGTAGCTGAGTGTATATACTTTTTTGCTCCTTGCATTTTTAGCTAGCAGTATGTCTTGTTCATGTATATGTGTCCATATATATGTGTATGTGTATATATGTATGTGTACACACACATACACAGTGTAGCCTGGGAGTCACTGAAAATCAAGAAGTCATGGAAATTTTGAAAGGAGTACTTATGAAGTTTTTAAAACACCTTCAGTATTGTTTAACTTGTTACGACAAACATGTATATATTTGTGACTTAAATAAAAAAAAGAAAATACACTGGGAGAAAATGTCTTCTTTGTATGCCTCTGCCCACCTCTCCACTCACCAAGGCAGAGCTAATCCTTTTTCTATGTTTGCATCACATTTTGTATGTAACAGTATTATAGCAATTTTTATCTCAGTGATTTTTGACAAGTCATTTTCCTTTCTGGCCCGTTGGTTCCTCAAATGTATAAAGTCTCTCTCTCTTTTTTTTTTTTTTTTAGGCGTGGGTTTCATTGATTGTACCAGGTACATGGTGTTTTTCTACTTGCTTATTTTGCTTGAAATTTCATTAGAAATTTATTCAGTTGACTTATTTTATAGTAAGTGTCTATTTTTAAGAATGGAAAGCATCCTTACATGTATTAGTTCATCGGGGAACTAGTCGCTTCTTAGAAAAGGCATGAAAAATCGGAAAAGAACAGTGATGTTTCGATTTTGGAATTGAAACCACAGGGAAGTCAAGAAGGGAGCATAAGGATCTTAGATATTCTAGGAGGAAAGGAGAACAAACCAGGAAAGGAAGAGAGGAACACAGAAAGAAAAAGGCTATACCACTATGTGAGCCATGCACAGCATGGAGGACCTGCTTAGATGGTAATGGGGGTGATGTCTGTTAGAGCAGAAATAGCTCTCAAGGAGCATTTTTTCCAGATGCTAAGAAACTGAGGCCCAGAGCAATGGAACAAGTTGCACAGGGCAATTCCTATTAGTAACAGATCAGAAGCCAGAACCTCAGTCTTCTGGCTCCAACACACGCCCCAGAGTTGAGGTGATCTTTCTTGTGGTTCCAAGAGGGCCCTTCTGAAATCAAGCAGGCACTGCCATTGCCCAGTAGTGGGCAGAGAGGGCCTGAGCTGTCTCTCCTTTGAGAGCACTTTGCAGATGGGCTGCTAATCTCAGGCTGAAATGTATGTCTGTGTTGCTCGACCTCCTCCACACAAGTGGGCTGTATTTGTGGAGGTGCACCGTTCAGTCTCGAAGCATTGTTTAAATTTAAAATCAATAAAGAAAAGTGAGCCAGTGAGAGGCACAGGCTGATTAAGTGCTGTCTGTACGAAGAGGTTTATCCTCTGCCACTTTTCTGTTGAAATCCTGAGAAATGCGAAGAGGATGGAGCAAAGTGAAAACAGATTAAAAATTATGTCAGATACCAAAATGCGGTAAAGCAACTACATCTTTGACAGGTAATCAAGAATTGGGTGACTTCACGTTCTGATTTGGCATAATGATGTCAACATATTCACATGTACACACTCTGTGTACACACATAACACTCTCTCACACACAAGACACATACACATAAGGTAGACACACAACATGTATTTAGTACACTGTATAACACAATTTACAGAAAGGCACACAGAGCACACATACCACAGTACACACAAGCACCCATATGCCCATATTCAGCACACATGCACATAAAACATGCAACACACATTAGTGCATGCACACACATGCACACACACGAAGTTGTGCTTGAGGTTACTATAAAGATATAACTCTTCCATCTCCCAACTTATCTTACATTTTTATTTCGATGAAAGGATGGCAGTAGCGGAGGAAATCTCTTCATCGGAAAATATAGTGGAAAAAATCCCCAAGACATTGTCATGTATTACTGGTTATTTTTGGTGGTTAAGAGAATTATTTGAAAACAAAGAAAGCTTTCACAAAGCCTCTAAAATACAAAAGATTTAATAACATTTACATCTGTGTATCAGCCATGTCTGTAATGCAAGTCATGAATAACACATAAACCAGAGCACAGAAAGAACAGAAGTGCTCACACATCATTTAAAATCCAACCCACCCCATCGTCAGTGGAATCAAATACACAGCAGGAGCAGTTCCAGTTGATACACACACAATATAGTCACTGGGAATGAAAACATATTAATTATGTTCCTTAAGGTTAGGAGGGAAATGGCAAGATTCACTAAACCTGTCCAACTTCTCTGTTGAAAATCTTTACCAAAGAGTACATCATAGGTTGCCTCTTTAGTTTTCTTAAGAAGTTGCAGGATGAGTGTTTGTGTGTTTTTGTCTTGTTCATTTAAACTTGCACTTGGGGCTCAGCCTTGCCTCTTTGTTGTGCCAAAAATGAAGGAAAGTTGGCTTGTGACGATGGATCTTTGTTACAAGTGAGTAACCTGCAAAAAAGGAGTTCTTTGTTGAACAATGCTTAAAACAATACCTGCGCAACCCTCGGTGGTATATTTGGAAATTCACACTGCTGTGAGATTAGTCATGTCAAAGTACCCAGACCTGGAGCCTGGGTAGCAGCGTGTTTGACCAAAAGGCAAATCTTTCCTTAGTCTGATTCAGGTAACTGACTGAGGCCCAAATTTGGAATCGTATGTTCCCCGGTCAGTGCATTTGACCCTGTGCATTTCCAGGGATCTCCTAGGCTGGCGAGAGATCCTCAGCCTCTACCACAGGACAGCCTCTGGGGCTGTAGTGGAGAAGGATGAGTTGATTACACTGGATGACTTTTGTGTGAGCATTTGCATTTGATGTTTGTTCATGTTTATTCTTTAAGTCGGTGTTGTTATTTTTTGTTTTCAGGAGTAAGAGGATATTCAAATAATGTTAATCTTAGATCAGCATTTTTTGGTTGCTGGTTTTGGCTTTGGTGTTTGTTTCCCTTTCCTCTTCTGCTCGCTGTTCCCCCTTCTATCTCTAGGCCTTCTCTTGACAGTGTCGGACTGTGGCACCTTAGTCCAGAGTAGTTTAAAATGAGCGCTGCAAATGTCAGGGAACCCCTGCCTTTTCCTCCCCTGTGTATGTCATTTCAGTGTGAAATTCCAAGCACTTTCTAGTCCTTACTGCTGCAAAAGGTTAATAGTCGTCTTTTTTTTAATGTACTATAAATGCTCAATTCCTAAGGATAGTGTTTCAGGGCAAGTTGAGAATAATTGCTAAATAATATAGTCGTTCTCTTTTTAAAGAGTAATACTTCCGTTGTTCCAGATGCTTCTGTGTGAGTGTGCATGCACGTGTGTGTATATGTGTGTGTATACACTTGCACACGTGTGTGCATTTGTACAGGCAGGCAGGGGTGAGGTCTCACTGGGGTGGAAGCCACAGTCAGTCCATGGGAGTTTGCACATTTACGTATTTGGGTTTTAAATGTTGTGCCGCATCCTGGGCTTTTTAGGCACTGCAGATTATGTATAATAGATGACCTGCATTTACAGAGATGTGTGCTGTACAGATGTAAATGTTATTATAGCTTTTATATTTTATGTTCTTGTTGAAAGATCATTTTGTCTTTGAATAATACGGCCGTTCAATTTTTTTGGAGGGGAGGGGGTTATCTTTAAAAGAGAATATGAAATGGATATTGCACATCATATATTTCTTAAAAGTAATTTGGAATTTTAGGGTCTGGGATTGGGGCTGACTGATACACTGCCGTGATGAGATATAACCCCTGGAAAATAACAGCACCAGCACATGCCTGCATCTGTCTAACCTCATAATTCACTTTCACATTGGATTATGGATGTCTGCGTTCAGTGAGTCTATCTTCCCTTTAGGTATTATTTCAGCCCTTTGAGATAATAAGGAAAGTTTAATTGCGTTGTTAATTGATTTTTTGCACAACATTATTACCTTGATTGATTGCAGAGTTGATGAAAATGTTAGACACCAGCAGCGTGGAGTATCAGCTGGGCAAGGAGTGGGAGCCTTGTGGAGAATAGATAACCTTGATGTTAAGAGCTATATCCTTCAGATATGTCTTCCCTTGACATATTGATGGCCCTTGAAAAGGGAAAAGCTGATTGTATGCAGAATGCAATCATTAAACCTACTTCAGCTCGCTGTTGATTAATTTGTTTTTTCCTGAAGGATCTAGTTATAGGGAAGGCCTCGCTTGTACCAACCGCAGCCATTTTCCAAGTCCCAGACTGTGCTTAACCCTCTAGGTGAAGAGAAATAATGAGGCTTGCTTGACTGAGACAGGATAATTATCTCGGGGTGTGCAGAGTGTATACTTGACGCTCACAAGGCATCCTCAACCTCTAGAGCATTCTATTTCCTACACCACAGTGCTTATTTTCCCCCAAAATACCAATTCTTTAAAATGCCAATGCTGAGCAACGCTTCACTGAGACCTGGGCCAGGATGAAAGGGTAACTTTGGGGTGTCCAGGAAGGTTTATTCACTAAGTCTCCAGCGATGTCGGGAGAAGACGTGGCACTCAGGATCTTTTATTATACATCAGGTAATGCCTTGCATAAGCTTGCTCCCACGGCTGGAGAATCTGGTTGTTATTGGGGTGTGTGTGGGGCGGGGGATGGTAAGAATGGATTTCTGGAGACAGTTTATCATATTTTCAATTCATCCTCTCCATGGCTCTCTATGACTCTAAGTTGATTGAAAGCTGTCATCATTACTGCAGTGTCCAGGGCCATCTTCACGGCACCAAAAATCAGGTTGATTGATCAGTTGGTTTACCAGTTGATTAATAGGACTTCTCTGCCCTGTTTCCATCCCCTCAACTCACACCAATTCATCTGTAGCTGCCCAGCCCTGGACGGAGACTTGCAGGGCTGACCTTATGGGAAAAGGAGTTGGCTTTGCCAGCTCCAGAAGAATGGATGCTCATAGACATGCAGTAATTCTAGAGATTCTAGAAGCCTCTATCTTCTAGGGATAATGGGTGGCTTTCCCTCTCCCCACCCCAGCTTCTGTGCTTACCATGCATGGAACATTCTGACTTATTTTGCCCTCTCTTCCCCTTGTGGCTCTCTCGAATATTCATGTAAACCAAATTTTAATTGCACAGCATTGTTGGAGGCCTACCAAAAGTTACATCACCTTCCTGGAGTCCTGAATCCCTCCTAGGAGAGGTCACCTGGGCTTCGAGACAGAAGAGAAACAGCTCAAAAATTTCCCAGTGCCACACAGCACCCTGTAGACAGAATTCACTCTCTGATCCGATGTACAATTTCCCCTTAGTCTGCCTCACCCCCTCTATTAGGAGTCTTTCTTCTTCTGAACTAACCACTGGTGCTCAGGGAGTCTAATATCCACAGAGTCTTGGCCCTCAATTACCGTAATGGTTTATAATGAGATTTTGGCCAAATAGCAGGTAGCAGGTTATTACTTCCTGCTCAGCGTGGGCAATGTCTACGGCTGTTAATTTGTGTTGCCGAATGTGGCTCAGAGCTGGGCATCAAACTGTCAGAGCCAGATGTATTCTATTAGGTGCGAGGCTCACACTGGCCCATGGGCAATTTTTTTTTTTCCAATATGGAAGCATGTTAATTCACTACAGGGTGAATCCTGACAAATCCAAGCCAGCCAAATAAAAGGGATAATATCCCAAGCCATCAAAGTAGTATGTTCCAGGGACAGATAACACCTGGTACCACCCACTATCAGCAGTCTCTCTCTAACCAGGCCATTCCATTGATAGGCAAAAAACACACCCCTCCTAATACTGCTGGAGAGACTCTGGTGCCTTCAATAAGTTTTAATGAGCTTGACCCTAATGAAGGCCCTTATAATGTGCTCCGCTACTATTTACCTTGTCTTTATCTTTGATAAAAAAAATTTACAAAAGTTCATATTGTTCTTATAAACTGCCTTTTGCTATTAATTCTTATTTAACCTACAGTTTCTTGCATTGACATACATATACACACACGTATGTATATAGATATGCATATGTACATATATACACACTTTATTTTCGAAGCTGGTTACAGGATGGTGAGTTGAAGATCAGGAAATAATGAAAATATTTTGGCAGCGAAATTAGCTAGTGTCCAAAAATTATGCTGTGCTTTCTGCAACAATAGACTTTTGGTTATTTTTTTGTAATGGAGACTTCTTTCAGTTAGATTATATATCAGCAGATTCCTTTTGTTTTCCTTTTGGAGAAAGTAATTTAGGGTGTCCTGGAATTAGGAAAGATTATAGTAATATCAGTACAGGAAAAGTTTGTTTGGATTCTAATGAAGGGCAGATGGAAGCTGGACCAATAAGCCCAAGAAAGTAAGACCTTTTAGCCAATCCTTGCAGGGTTTGAATTATGACAAACCCAGTTGTTACTGAGTCTGCTTAATTTTATTTGAGAGGTTCTTTTTCGCAGCTTGAAAAATTAAAAAAAAAAAGCAACTTGTCTTTATTTTCAATGACTCTCTTGAGAGATTTCAGCCTGCTGAACCAGACAGAACTGTGGATGTTTTCCCCCCTTTTGATGTGAGCTCTCTAATAGGAACAGATCTGAAACCCAAAAGCAAATTTCTGCTTGAGAGCAAAGCCAAAATTCCCATTCAGACTCTGCAGGAGGACCCCCACTGCTCAGATTTGTTCATATAAGATTCTGTCACTTTAGCGGGGGAGTCTAAAGACTTTCTGGGAAATTCTTCCTGCAAGTTTTGTTGTTGTTGTTGTTTGTTGTTATGCTTTATGCATCGAGGTTGCCAGGTTCAGTTCTATTCTACTTATCCAAAAAAACTCTTTTCTTCTCTTAATGTAATCCACTCATCACTTAAATTTAAACTTCTATGTTTTTTGTTTTATACAAAGAGCTGGAACCATCTTTTATGACGGTAATTTTTAAATTTTTAAGTACCATTTGTTTACAGATTGCTATTGGAGAGAAAATTAAACCTCCAGTTACCAAAACTGAACATACTAGGACCTTTGTTTAACCAGATTTTTATCTCTAAATTGGGATAGCTTTGATTTTACAAGAATAAAACATATGTCAAGGAATTTGCTTTTTAAAATGGAAAAGGGTGCCCCATTTAGATGTTCCTAAACAGTGTTTCTTAAAGGTTCTTCCCCTAACATCAGCATCACCCGGGAACTTGCAAAAATGCAAATTCTTGGCCCCAACTCAGACCCACTAAATCAGAAATTCTGGGGATGGGGTTTAGCTAGCTGTGTTTTAACAAGTCTTCCAGGTGATTCTGATGCACAGGCAGTAGGAGAACCATTGTTCTGGGACAAACCCATGCAGTTCTTCTCTCTGTAAATGACCAGGCATGTTTAGTAAATGCCGAGTTCAGAACAAGTATCTTGAGGTCTTTTCATCTACTCCACAACAACAAACAAATATATATTGTTTGCCTACAAGCCTGCAATGTCCTAGGCTTCATAGTCATGGGTGAAAAACAGTTGTCTTCAATCTTTTGGAAATCATAAACAGGAAAACCTAAGACCTTGAGGAAGGGTCAATACGTAGTCTTCCCATCCCAGCCAAACTTCCTAACTGTATCATCTTCACTATAGATACTCAAAGAAATACTCAGTTGTGGTCCCTTTGATGTACCTAGTAAGACAAAGAAATTGACTTTGGTTTTAGATAGTGTGTTATCTGTGAGAGAAAACTCAAAAAGGTTTCTAGTTAACCATGAGTTAATGAGGTAATTTAATTAATTAACTAGAGCCCAACATTTCCCTAGTGCCTAGTCAGTGGCGTGACCGGTATGTTAGGAAAGTGTAAGGGAAGACGGTGTGTGAGAGCCACTTCACACTTGCTTCCCCCACCCCTCGAGAGGCCTCGGAGGAGACGGGAGCCACACCCGGGCTCAGCTCTGCTGCTCCCCCCAGAACAGAAGGCCAGTAACTCCAAGTTTTGTTTACCCCCTTCTCTGATCGAATCCACTTATTTCCATCCTATAAAACTCTAATTTAAAATGCCATTCCCTAGAATCTCATAACTTTGTTGTTGATTTAAAAAATAATGCTATGTTTGAAATCTCTGGGAGCCCATGAATACCTCCTTCTCCCAAAGGGACGTGGTCATTTGTTGTTCCAGGCATGAAAATAGTCAGGTGCCAGAGACCAGTGACGGGGAGCAGATGAGGATCAGACAGCAGCTGGTTTCTTTGAGTAGCTTCTGCCTCTCTTTTCTGGTAATCTCAACCAGGTATTCCGAGAGGGAAGACAATGGCTGGGCCGATTTGAGTAAGGAAGGGCCTTAAAAGGAAGTAGAGGTGATTTGTGTGTGTTGATCCATTTATTTTGTTTTATTTTTATGTGTTTTACTTTTTTGACTATCAAATGATGGCAAATCCATGCCATTGGATGACTTTTTGTTTGTTTGTTTGGACTTCTGTGGTAAAAATGATCTTTTTCTCTAAGAAATGGGGGAAATCTATCTCTGTTTATAAGTTTGAATGCTTCTTTACATTTATACAGTGGATATGCAAAAATCCGCAATCCTTGAGCCTGGAAGATTAATTAGAGCAGTTGGATGGTAAAGAAAATCAGTCCCTGAAACTGAGACAAGAAGAATCCAAAACACGGGGGAGGGGAGGGATGGCGTCTGGTAGCCCCATTCCCAGAAAGACTTCGGCACAGACTGAGCAAACATGACATATTGATCATTAAGGAACCTATAATTGGTGACCAAAAGCACAGTGTGGCTTTAATGGCCCTCCCTGAATAGTTGCTGTCATTTATTTATTTTATTTTTTTAAAGAAAGCTGCCGCTTTCCTAAATTCATGCTGCCCTCTAGTGGCGATTCCGCCGACTTCAGCTAGACGGGTGGAAAGGTGAACGCAGAGAGAATGGTGGAATGGTGGAGGGGTGGATTTTTTCTTTCTTCCTTTCTTTCTTTCTTCTCTCCTGTCTGAAAGATTTCTGAGTTCCTCAGTGAAAAAGCAAGGAAGAAATGTGAAGCCGTAGCACTTGACCGCTGTCCGTTTTGACTGACACTCCGCTTGATGTGACATCCATCAGTGAACCACACTGAAGGGCACGTCACGAATCTTAGCTGATTTGCATCCCATCTCGGCATGCACTTTGGAATCCAGCCCATCTCAAATCCATTAAGCCCCACTTAGAATACACACGTGGGACAGAGGGGAGGCACTCACACCAAACTGGCCTTGCAGTGCAACTTTCTGTCCATGAAAAAGTAGGTAAGAACGAACTGACGTCAGATTGGTGGTGATCTTTGAAGTTCTCAGGAGACCCTTGGTTCTCGGGAACAGAATTGAATGAAAAAATAATGATTTTGAAAAATAAGCTGTAAAAGCAAAACTTCTATTCCTGTTCTAAAGGCAGTGTCCTATAATTCAGAGACATTTATGGACTAGAAAGGTAGAGGTATATGGGTGCCTGGTCTGGTTCTGTCACCCATAGGGAAGCCAACTGGAACCTCGTTTTCCTCCCCTATAAAAATGAAGGACTTTATCTAGAATGAGGATCTTTACATTGTCTCCCAACTTGAGAATTCTCAAATACTGTTAAAGAAATACTTTAAAAGACAAGTTTAATATTCTATATATAAGCTTACTAGAGAGTACAGCAAATAATACAGATCCTTATAGGAGAGTGTGAACTTATTAGTGCTTAGGAAATCAAGAGTAAGAAATGAAACCCGAGAATAAAACCCAAAATTTGGACTGCTGAGATGTCGCAGCTTATTTTTGGGGGGTGGGGGCAGTGGAAATTGTTGGAGTAAGGAAATATTTAAAATGGAGTTTTTGATCTCTCATATATACAGTATGTTTGTTTGATTGCAATACAACATGTTTAGAGGTAAGAGCCAAGCATATTAGTGAAGTTCAAAAAAGGGAGCTAGTGAGCCCACCCTCAAACCCGAGATTCTTTCCTGTCAGTTCCTGCTCACCCCTCAATACCCCCACTGCAAAAAAAAAAAAAAAATTAAAAAGCATGGACATCTGAGCAAAAGCATGTTAACTGTTTCCGGGATTCACATCATGGAAACATCTGCTGCCAGATAATTTTTAACCTGTCAGCCTAATAATTTCTTTGATGTGGAGAGGGCTTTGCATGGTCCGGCCAGGTCCGGGTGGGGCCACAGCATCTGCACCCTGAGCGTGGGGTCCAGAGGCTCGAGGTGCAACAACAGAGCTTGTCACTGAGGATTCACTCAATGGTGCAGTTATTTCTCAGCCTTGGACCAGCTTTTGCATCTCCCGCTATCAGATCATGTGAGGGAAAAACTTGCACCATATTTTCTCTCCTCGCCTTCATTTCCCATCTCCTGCTCAAATGACAAGCCTCATTTTGGCTGCCCTGGGAGGTCCGAGTGTGTTTTGCACAGGTTCCAGTGTATCACGCATCAACGTGCCTGCTCGCTCTTGTGAGTGCGTGTGCAGCCTTCCTGGCCTGGGAGTCTCACGCCTTAGCTCTGCATGCCCGTGATCACCTCCAGCACAAATGTTGCCAAGACGCTTTCCCTACTGACTGCTTTCTTTCCCCTGCTTTTTCTTCCCTGCAAACACGCAGGGCATCTGTCCCCTCGTGGTGGAAAGTTTAACTCCCTATCAGGCCTCCCTGGACAGGTCTGCACATTGGAGCCAGATGCCCTCTTCTCAAAGGGACTTTGAAAGTGGGCCACCACTTTCAGGATGTGGATGCGTCCTCACCCTTGAAGAGATAGCCCATACCACGATTTTTTTGCCTGGAGCTTGGTAGAAAGCAGCAATACACAACCCCACAATTTGGATTCTGTCATGCATCCCGAGTATTTACCTTTGTCCTACATACTCTTTGTGCTAAGGAATGAATAAAAACTATCATTTGCTCTAATTTATGATAAACAGTGCTGGTAGAAGTAATCAACCCAAAAGAAAAATGACAGCAACTAATCCTGCACATAATATAATTCATTATGGATGAAAAATGGACCAAAGATTTATATCTTGTTGGTACATTGAAAACCACACAAATTCATGGGGAGGAATGAGGCTTGGTAGAAATAATGAAAACAAAATAAAATTGAAAGGAACTAAAGCTATACACAGTAAAATTTGTTCACTAAACTTTAACAGAAGATTTCAGTCTTTCTGTCACCATTTAGATCTGCAAAATTTTCCTCAAGGAAATGGCACTTTGTAAAAATAAATGACTCTTGTGCAGATTTAGAAGATACAATCAGTAAAATTTGATGTTTGGCAAAAGCTGATTGAGGAATTTAACCTCACTTTAAAAGCTTCATGAAAAAGAATTGATCCCATTGAAAATAAATTTAGTAAAATAGGAATGAAAATATTAAAAATAGAAATGGTTTAACTTTCCATTTAAAAATTGATTAAGGAATTAAATTGGCTAAATGGAGTTTGCTGTGAATAATTAATGCTTTCTCAAAGAAAAACTACGAGGCTAGTTTACATGTTTGTATTTATAAGCCCGAACACAAAGCATCCCTGAGAGCAAAATGGCAGAATTCACCATTGCATTGTCCACCAGTATAGAATACCAGAGTCAGCGAAGCCGGATGGGAATACCCCTTGTTTGGAATGGTAAAGGAAAAATAGGAAGGAAGCATGTTTTGAGGTAGCATTTAGCAAGGACAATGTGTGGTGACCTTTTACCCCCTGGTGAGGATGACAAGAGCCCTACCAAAGCTTGCGGGGCTTAGCAAACACTATGGCAGCCTTGGGACCCCATTCCAACCCAAGATGCAGATGATAAATGGAGACACTTGAACAAAGTCATGCTCAGCTAGTTTGGGGAGCAAGTTTCACTTTTTCTTTGCCGTCTCCACCCTCCCCTCCGTCTGGGGGAGCCTTTCCTCATTTTATCTCCAAGCTGAGGCGTCTCAGATGGGCAAAGGAAGGGGAAATATGTCGCATGAGGAGGAAGGTCTTTGTTCTCCTTCCACAAAAATCGCTCCCACGCAACTCCTTCCTGTAAGACCTTTTAAAGTCTCTCTTCTTTTCATTTTGTCTCAGTGTTAAGTGGCTCACATCGAAGGAGGATGTGCTAGGAGCCTGTAATTTTGCAGGCTCTGCTAACTCCTGTGTGATATCCATAGCAAAGCTGATAGCACCTCGCACGGGCTGACCTCGGGGTATTGCTCCAGCCACTTCTGAAGATCATAAAACATGGGTGTTTATTCCTTTCCAGTTCCCAGTTTATTCACGGCCCACACATAGCAAAGACTGAGGAATGTGCTTTCTGGGGAACGTCCCTTTCCAGTGTATGATGTTTACGGCTCTTTAGGCCAGACGATAATGTTCCCTTCACTTCTCTCTTTCCCACCAGATACTGTGATTGCTTTATTTTTATGAAGAAAAAGTGTTCAGTGTAAGAACAACAATAGAATTTAAGCATTAAGGCTGTTGCCCTCTGTTTCTCTATTCCCTGTTTTAATAAGGCAAATATTTAATCAGTATACATTTTTAAAGCTTTTTAAACATCTGAAATCATACCAGAGGTTAACATATGAGTGTTCAACAATTAAAATTCCTGACTTTGTGGATTCTGTTTAAATTTTATATACATAATAATTTTAATGATATTAATTTATTCAATGAATATTGATTGACCGCCACCTCTGTACCAAGTCCAGATGCTCCCCGACTTAGGATGGTTTGCCCTGTAACTTTTTGACTTTACAATGGTGCTAAATGGATACATTCAGTAGAAACTGTATCTCATCGTAAATCTAGGGACTTAAGACTTAAGATAGTTTCAATTTACAATGTATTTTTGACATTTTCAGTTGGGGGTGGGTTTATTGGGAGGTAGCCCCATCATTAAGTTGAGGACCTTCTATATTGTTTTAGGCACTGGGTGTTAGAAATTGGGGAGGAGGGAGAATATTGCAGGGGCGACATGTTTATGGACATCTAAAATAAAATGGAAACATTGTTCTGGAGCCCTCCACGATGGGCCTGAAGGACGCTTCTGATACCCTTTTCCTCTCTGTCACTGGGCCCACCATCCACCTCTCCATAACACTGTCATCACTTTCTGCAGAGGCCATTGAGGGGTCTAGATCCTTCCTTTCCTCATACAAGTTAGAGGACAGTTGTTCTGTGAGGAGCCCTCCGTCCCTTGCCTGTGTCCCAGGGCTAATTGTCAGAATGATCTCCACAGCATGGAGATCCGTTTGTCATGACACAGCCACACTTACAGGCATTCATGATAATAGCATGGAACATAATGATCACTAAACTGATGATTACCAAAACTAACGATAATGGTAACTAATACTTTAATTTCTCTATTTTACAAATATGATTTATTGGTCCAACCTGTACACTAATATCAAATATGTTTTTATATTTGTACATGCAGATTCTTTTTTTTTTCACTACTAACATATTAATGACAGACCACTTGCGCTGAGCTGAGGGTTAGGCCTTAGTTCTGTTGAATATGGAACTATGAGACTGGGGCTCACGTCAAAGCCAGTGGGATGTAGGCTAGTTAGTGGTCAGCGCTTCTAGCTGTATGAAATATAGGTTGCAGGAAGGTTAGGAGAAGCCCTTTCCTTGGGGATTTTGGACTCTTCCAGAGCTTCTCTTCTGTCCAGGCTATAATATGGGGATATGGGTTTGGATGGGTTTCAAGAGCTGACTTAGTCTAAATCAATTTTTTTATTGACTGAATATTGGATTGGCCTCCTACATCAGGCAATATTGAATCTGATGTCCTTATTTTCATAAGGGAAACATTTGAAAATACTAAATCACATTTCAGAATTAAAATGAACCTCTGAGATTATCTGGCTCCTTGCCCTCATTTTACAAATGGGGAAACCAGCCCAATGAGGGAAAGGGACGTGTATATGGTCACACGGCCGTTAAGGACAAGGCTGGATTTAAATGCAAGTCTTCCCCCACCTGCCCTCACTGCACAGACAGTAGAACCGCAGCTGGAAGCGCGAAGCCATCCAGGAGATCAGGGAATCTTGGAGCCTGCTGGACTCAGACACATGGGTGCAACAATTCCCGTCCCTGCACACTCAGGGCTTTTCCCCCAGCAAAGTGTCTGGTACTAGCCCTGCCATCTCAGCCTTGCATCCAAGAAAAGAGGCTGATTCCCACTCCCTTAGGCAGCCTCAAGATCATAACTTAACCTGCATAATTAGAACATCCAGTCTGGAGGGGGGAGGCATTGAAAAGATAAAGGACCTCTTTAAAACAAATTCTTCCCAACACATTTTTTTCATAATTATAGCTTTAAGAGCTTATGGCGATGGGAAAGCTGGCTACTTAAGAAAAATTAGGAGCCTCATTTGGCAGGAGAGGATTCCTCAGGGGACAGCACACTGTCATTTATCAGGGCCCCCAAAAAGAAACCCCACACAGACAGCTGCACGTCGGCCTGATGCATGGCAAGCCTGCTTCACTTCTCATGGCCAAAGCCAGATATTTTAATTAAAAACACTGCATATGCCATTAAAAGTGCTGTTCCCCCTCCAGTTCCAAGACACTGTAGTTTGAGGAGATACAAACAAATGAATCCATTGCAGATGTGCAGGGAAACCGTCACCTACTGAGTCACAACCAGCGGGCTCCCAAATTCCAGCCTCAGAGCGCCTCCACGTCAAAAACATTCTTTGCAAGCAAACCGTTCCCTCTGTAATTTTCACAGTTTATGGCAGTTGCCACAGCGGGAGGAGGACGGTCGTGGGGAGGGCGAGGGGGAGAGGCACACAATGCCACCTCACTTTGTTTATGAGCAGAGCCTCTTATTTTACAAACAACCTTCATGATGAATAAAGTCCTGCGGCCACACATAGGACTGTGTTGTTTTTGGTGTGTTTGTTTGCCCTCGTTAATGTTTGTTTGTTTATTTTTGAACACAAAAGTCACATACGAGGAGGAATCACGTCCCAACTCTGAGCTCTGGGAGGAGACTCACAGAGGCAATGCTTGCTTAATGTAAGCCATTGCAGATGATTGGACTGCAAAAATTTTAGCCGATTTTAACTGGCCCTAGCCAGAGCACCTTTGCCCCCAGGCGAGCACCCCGGCTGGGATTCATTTTCGGCTACCAGGCTGTCCCTGCGTCTTCTCGGAGCAGCCCACGGACTGAGTGCCTTCCCTGGAAGGATTTTATTCGAGATGACAGCTCCTCTCACGTTGGCGTTCCAATCACCTCGAGTAGCCGAGACGGCAGTGGGGACGAGGGTGCTCCTCCCACAAAGTCCAGATTTAGATTGACCGAGGTTACCCTTGGGCCCCTCGACCCCATGCTCCGACAGAACAAGGCTGCCAGGAACTTTACAGCCGCAGCGAGTTCTGTAATGATGTCTGGGGAGAAACGTTCTGCAGGAGCAAGCAGAGAAGACCCCAAGTGATGGGGAGTGATGTCAGCTTTCGTTAGAGCGGCAGACAGTGTTAGAATATCCTTGGCATAATATGGCGCTGGTATCTCTGTCAGCATCTCTGTTTCCTGTCACCGCACACAATCCGGGGCCTGTCTGCAGTCCTGACGGTGTCTTTTCAGATCAGGTTATTGCCAGCACAGAGACTAGCTCAGCGCCTCACCGCACAGCCCCTTTGTTTGAAGTCTGCCCCTTTGTCATTAATGCACTTGATGTCTGTTTAAATCTGACAGTGAATGCAGTATCTGTTTTCCCGTCAAGAGATCATCGACAATATTAATACCTCATGTCCTTGCCTCATTTTCCAAGCGCTGACACCTAGCCGCAGTCTCCTGCATTCATCAAACAGCCTTCTCTCACCAGGATGTCTATAAACATTCTTGCTTCCAGGCCCAAAGAAACAGGGCAGGCTTTAAAAAGGGCTTTTATCAATGCCAACCAGAAAGAAGGCCTGGGAATGTGGCTCAGAACACGTCACGGCCCACGTTCCAGGAGCATCCAGTCTGTTTCCAGGACGGCACCCGCCGTCCAAGTTGCATCTAGGTGAGATCTGGAGTCGAGGTTTACCAGGGAGAGAGGACAGAGCAAAGAAATCAAATCCCTGAGTACACTGGAGAGTTTAGCGGAGACAGTGCACACGTGGGGTGTGTGTGTGTGTGCGCGCGCGCGTGGGGGGGGTATGTGTCTGCCTTTCATTCTTTTACTCGAGAGAAAGACTGTGTTCTTTATGCTCTATGACAACCCTATCCGTTTCTTTTTATTAAAAGTCATGCTGTCCTGGTGCTGTAGAAAGAAATTAGCATCCCTCTGCCCCATCCTTCCAGATTCTTGAGCGAGCGTTTGTTCGAATCAATTACGTTTAAGGAGGCCCCCTGTGGATATTCCATCACATCTGAGGCACCCGCACCCAGGCCTAGAGCAGATGCTGTTCCTGGGGCAGAGCCTCCCTGGCCACGCCCACAGACCACCAGGATCCTGGCATTGGTGACAATATTAATACAACCCTGGTTGCTACATAATTCAGCACAATAAAGGAAACAGCTCGGTGCCAACAACCAAAAGAATAATTTAGACCCCATGAAGGGTCTCAGTGAGGTTTCATCCAAGCTCAGTGTTTCCAGGCATTAGACTAATACTGAAAACCAGAGACTGGAGAGCAGGGGCCAAGGAGAAAATGTGACCAGGGAGGAGGAATGTCCACAGTAAACTCGCCCATAGGAACATGACAGGAAATTGAAGTAATGAGAGTGAGCCCAAGGCCAGTTTTGAAGTCATGGAACAATGTCACCCTCTGCTTATTGCCAACTCTAAGATATTCTGTGACCCCAGCAATTTCCAACTTTGTTCCAAGCCATCCAAACCAGAGAGTATCTGCTCTGCCCTTAAAAGTTTCTAAGAGTCATTACAATCCTTATTTAAGAGCAAAGTTTAAAGTTTTGTAGTAGAGAAACATCTCTTTTATAGTTGCAAAAATATTTACTACTTAGAACTTCTGATGTGAAGAACGTGGCTAATTTCAAGTGCTAATGTATCCAAAATTAACAAAAAATGGGGTTTGTTGGTTTCACACTATCAAATTGATGGAAAAGAATAATCATGCATCTATGTAGCTACTTTCAAAAGCAGATTTGTGGCTCATGAATTGATGTTTTATGGACATTTCCTTTCTTTGTTTTTTCTATTGGTGTGCACTTCAGAGACTCAAGTCCTATTTGTACTAAGACAACTCTGCAACTGAATGTAAGGTTGGTTTTTCTAAAATTAGAAGAAAAAAAACAAGGTGGCAAAAAGCAACTGATCTTTTTCCTTAATAATCCTACAGAGCTTTCGCAATAACTATGGCAGGTGATTTCTTATGGGTATTTATAATAGAATAAATAATGAGTTGATTAAAAAGTTCGACCCTATTCTAGGTGCATTTTTCATAGTTAAGTCTCCTACGATCTCCTTGAACAAGAGGAGAGATTTATATGTAGCCACAAAATTACTTAAAATAAAACTAAAGATGAAAATCAAATGCATTGCAACCCAAGAAGAGAGTTCAGGATGCCGACGAGAAGCTATTTAATGTTGGAGGCTCCTATTTCTTTCCATGTGGTACTTTGTCGATACCACCTCTCTTCTTTAATCATCCAGTGTGTGCTTGATGCCTCCCAGGATTTGGAAGATTCTCTCTGGAAATTAACAATATTGATTCATGAATAAAGGACTTCAAAATAGTCACTTTCTGGGAAGATTGTTTTACATCTTTTGCTTGGGCCGAGTCCATCTTTAAACTCTTAGTTTTCTTAGAAACTCTACTAAGGGAATCTCAAGTGAGGAAAGGCTCTTCTGCTATATTCTGGGAGTAATTGGCCAAATTAGAAAAGTCCCTAAAATGTGGAAGAGGAGTCATGCAGAAAACATGATATTCCTAGGAACTTGTGCTTGGCAATGACATTTGATTTGAATGCCAACTTTGAGGACAAGAAGGGAACGTGGGGTCTTTCTTCATTTTCAGCCGCCCATTGGATCTTCGATTGCATTGCATGTCTATTTTGCAGCATCTATGTTTTCCGGCTATACAAATTGTGTCACCTGTAATGATGTATTTCTTTTTATTTGCAGGTGTCCTGGGGAAGTGTCACTATGTTTACTATGGGAAGAACTCGGAGGGCAATAGGTTTATCCGAGATGACCAGCTCTAAAGCCAAGTTCTGTATGCCTCAGCCTATTTCATGAAAATAAAAGAAAAAGGGAAATCAAAAATAAAGAAAAAAAGAGGAAAAAATATAATGGCCCACATTGCATCTCTTTGGGAAGGCTATGACTTCAGCTTTTGGTACCTTCTGCTGACTTTGCCAGGCCTGTCAAGATCATCCTTCTGCCTTCGAGTGAGTGGTCACATAGAGATTGACATGATTGCCCTTAAGCAGGTCTCATCCACCAGGGTGACAGACAGCGGCGGCGAAGCACCAGGGCTGACAGCGTGAACACCGTGATAGATTGCCTGGTCCCTGCACTGCTCACAGGGGAGCAGAGGTCACACCTGGGGCCTCCCTGGGCATGCTCGGTGGCCGCAGTCAAGTGAGAGAGACTGTCTTCAGCTTGCATAGTGAGTTGTGATCCCTCTGATATCATTGTGTTGTGGGCTTATTTTTAGTGAAATAGTCACAGCTTAGAGGAAGGCCACTATTCCTTATTCCCCTTCAATCTGAACATTTTATTTTTCTTAAAATATATTTAATTTTTATTGGCTGTATATTAGTACAAAATATAGATGTGCCAATTTTTTTTTCAACCTCACCTCTATTTTTTTATTTTTTTTTTAATTTCAAAATATTGTAGGAATTACAAATGTTTTTGGTTTCATGTATCAATTTTGTCATGCTTGACTCAGGGTTATAAGTGTGCCCATCACCCAGATAGTGTTCATTGTATCTGTTAGGTGGGTTTTCACCCATTCCCTCCTCCCCCCAACCCCCTGAACCTTTTATATTCTGCATATACATAGTTCCCCCTTCTGCCCCCCTCCATCCTTTAACACCATCTTTATCACATGCGATGCATTTCAGTTTGCAGGTTTTTTGGAGAAGAGAAAGTATAACTTCTAAGCCAGGTTGTACTTTGAATGCTGGCTTCATGTTGGTATAATCCCTGCATTGGAACTAATACCTTTCCCTAGACTCTTGACTACAAAAACACAGACCTTATCCTGTTCCATTCATTTTTAAATCCACTTCTTGCCCCAAAATACGATGCAGCATAAGGCACATCTCCAAGCATGTGGATTTGGTTGCACCAGGTACTCTTACTCATTTATTTATTTTTTAACTACACACACTTGCAGCTATGCATATGGTCATATTTGTGCTCGGGGCTGCTTTGCTCCTTTGGGTGCTATTTAGAGGTAGTGAGGTGATGAAAGGTAAAGTGATGGGTCAGGGTATTAGAAAGCAAAGTGAAGACTGTAGAACACATCCACCAGACCAAATAGTTTTTATACAAGGCACAAACCTTTCGGGGTTCGCATCTTTCTCGGGACCTCTCAGAAATTCAATCCATATCTTGTGAGATGGTGTTATAACTTTGTGCATCCTTGGCTGTGTTCTAGCACTAACATCACAAGGAAAATAAGTGTGATCATGCTAGTTGGGTACTATAATTTCATCTTTCTTACTGGTGCACCAGTCAAATCACTCTAGAAGATACTTGAAAGACCAATTCTCTTGACACAATAGCATTTATTTTTTGCTGCTTCTATTTAGACCAGCTATTCATTGTCCTCCCAATATTAGATCAGTGTGATGACAACAAAGCCTGAAAGAGAATCCTTCGAAATTATAGTACCAAGTGACTAGGGAGTTGCTATTGTAAAAGTCTTTGGGGTCTCGGGATCCCTGAGCTGCCCGAGAAGAACCTACTTTCTCAGCTCTAGTCCATTTACGTAGCCTCTGGCCTACTGAGTCAACACGGGCCTTGAATGACATGTATTGAGGCTGGCAGTCATCCTGCTTGTAGCTTATGCAACCTTCGCTAATCAGTTATTTAGACAAGTTAACATTAAAATCTTCAAGACTGTGTAATAATTAGAGAATGTTGAATGTGTGCCTTCATTGTTCCAATCCTTTAATTACTGGAGTTGAGTACCTTTTCTCTGTTAGATCTGCAAAACAGCACTGGGATAATGCTTTAAATTAGCCGTGTTAGGTCCCACCCTGGGTCTTTGTTTAGAAGCATCAACACATGTTTTCTCCATAGCATGTTATGGGCATTCCGAGTTCTGTGCAAGGGCAGCTAGACTAGCCTGATGTCATATCCAATTTAGCGGCACATATATCTTTGTCTTTATAAAAGGTTTTAACCCTGCCTCAAACAATAAAAAAGCACTTGTGAACTGACCACAGAATTTTTCCATCTTTATTTTTCTTACTTGTTTACTTTTCTTAATGTCAGAACCATTTGTATCATGAGCAGGAATGTCTCCCTCAATGCGAGCTTTGGAGGCAAAAAATATTTTTGGAGTGAGTTATTGACCACATTGTTTTCCTCTCTTTGGGTTGTTTATTTTCTTCCAAAATGGTGTAATAACTTTAATTAAGATTAGCTTTAATTATAATTTACGTAAAGGCCATCACTATGGCATATTCATCTTATTGATAGAATTACAGTGAGTTTTGTTTCTCTTAAGAAGGGATAATGATAATGAATTCATGTTGGGTTGCTTACAGTTCCACTGTTTGTTAAGCAAGATTTGCTACGCTGGAGCTAGACCTTGGTCTGAATTGGCAGAGGA
Organism: Avahi laniger; assembly: GCA_963575035.1. Taxonomy (NCBI): domain Eukaryota; kingdom Metazoa; phylum Chordata; class Mammalia; order Primates; family Indriidae; genus Avahi; species Avahi laniger. Next base: position 29,795 of record CAUYSK010118918.1, on the reverse strand, counting down.
GGAAGGCATGTTGCATGTTTATCTTAAATCTGTAGGAATTTCCCAACCTTGTTTTTCAAAGTAGAGAATTAGAAAGTAATAAATTCAATCAAAGCCCAGACATGTTTCATACCCCCTTTACGCTTTGGTTTTTCTTCCTTTTATCTTATTCCACCGAGCTCGTTCTTTGGGGGTCATGGTGCCTGACATCCCTGTCTCCCCTCCCCCTGGACGCTGATCTGATGGCGAGACTTCTACAACGCAGGGCCATCCTGCAGTTCTCTGTTGCCTCAGCAATGTCAGGGAGACTGTCTCTTTCCTAAGTAACATAATTTTATAGAACAATTTGTTCCTTGGGGAATAGTGTTTTAGATTGTGGGGAATCCTATTAAAAGTACAACTATTGCGATCATTTGCTTTTACTTTTACCAGCCTTGCTCATAAACCCTCCATCTGTTTGTTGCTTTAAATAGAAGCACATTATAAGAGATTATCACTTGATCAGGCTGCATGTCTGAGTGTTGTGTGTTTTCACATATTCATGTATACTAAGGAATAAAAGAAAGTGAACCACAGACTATAGATGAAAGGATTTTTCATTTGTGTGTGTGTGTGTGTGCATGTGTGTTTCCAGCAGAGATGTATCTTGCACATTTTCAAGGGAAAATGTCTTTCTTGCTATGTCTAAGAAATAACCTGGCTGTCTTTCTTTTCTTTGTTAATATGCAGATCCAAAACAATCCACAGGGCTCTTTTCATCAAAACAATAACAGTGTTCAGTACATGCCACTCGCAAGGGCAGCCTAAGTCAGATCTGTGTTGCTTCCTAATGCCCGGGTTGAACACAACGGTGCCCATTGAGACTTTTCCATGTTGTCCATCCACTGCAGCTGATCTAACGTGACCTTTTATCACCTACTTCTTCCAGTTCTGTTTCCAAGAAGAAGCCTTCACTGAAGCAGGGTCTTATCATTATTCGATTCTTATCTTTCTAACTTGTTCAAATACCATGCAGTAAACTACTGTGTATAAGCACTGGAAAGAGAAATGAGACCAGAGGAGCACGAAGCATGTTGGTGACTTGTTTGTGTAACACCAGACCCTCAGCCCTTGGTACAGAGCTCTGTGCCACTCCTAATGCATCAGCAACCACTTAAAGGATTTGAGGAACATTAAATAGGGTAAAAGGAAGGAAGACCAACAACACAGCAACCTATCCAAAAATATTATCTTCCTACAAGTTTACCTGAAATTTCTCAGCATTGGGAGTATCCCTTTGGGTAATTATAATCCTAAACGTTAATTTGTCACTGTGCGGGTAGGGCAGGTAATAAATTATGCTATTTGTGAATATTACTATATTAGTATATGCTAATTTTTCTAAAGTAGCATGAAATGTGGCATGGAAAACAAGCAACCTAGGACAAGGGAGTTTTGCTAAGAAATAGATGGGGAAATTCTAAGTATGGAATGTGTATGGGGGAGAGTTGCTAGAGTAGAGATGATATAAATGGCAAGAAGTGGGATTATGCCAAGGGAGAGCATGAAGCATAATTAAAATGTGAAATCTTAGTGGATGGGGAGAAATTGGGAGCTGAGGAGATAATGAGAAGGGAAGGGAAAAGATAGCTTTCTTCCAATTAAAAAGTTTGTTGATGTTCAGCATTTTAAAGTGATGTTTAGGAATATTTTCTCCTCAAAATGAAATTGTGTTTTAATACTAAATGAGTGCCACCGCTTACTAATGCTTTACAAGTTTCTCTGCCCAAGACAGTGAAACAGTGTGGAGAAGATGGATTGCAAAGCACTGGGGATAAATGATCATGTGCGTAATGGCTGCATATGCACAAAGATGACGATGGCGTGTGTCTAATATTCCACAAAAACTAGCATCCTAAGGTAAGCTACCCAGCTTCTGGACTGGGTAAAAGATAAGAAGAAAACTTAACTAGCAGTAATGTGAAAGAAAGAGAATAGCTTCATGTTCATGCAAAAACTTCATGTATTCATTAATTTCAGAGGTAGTGGGCACCTTGACAAGATAACATGAAAAACAAAGATATTTAAGGGAAAAGATTGTATGCCTCTATGTGAGGCCGAAGATGCTGGCGATGGAAATTGGCCATCCCCGGTGTGCAGGCAGCAAATGGTAACTCAGCTCATAGGAGGTGTGAATCTGAGTGCAAATGGATAACTTGAATTAACACGCAGAATATTCTGGAAATTATGTTTTGTCACATCAATTACTTTAAATCAACTTTGCTTCTTCATATTGTAATAATTCCTTCAACCTTAGGAATGAATTTGAAAAGCCCTGGGGATAATTTCATTTAGACACTAACTTTTCAAACTGAGTGTTTATGAGACGGGCAAAGCCCTTGTAGTGGGCTTAACTGCAATATTTAGACCATTCCAGTTATGGAGTATCGAAATAGGTAAGAATTAATATGGATCATTTATTCATAAAGGTTAAATTTATTAAATCATAGCTTAATAAAAATTAAGTGCTACTATAAAAGAAATTCCACTTGAAGCAAGATGTAAATGAATTTAACACCCAGACAGGGTGTGGTATTTTCATTTTTATGTTAATACTATTTAACCAAATATTTATTAAAAAAAAAATACTCTGACTTTCACCCTACATTAAAGTGTCCCAGGCTATGATTATGATAGAAACAGCTTTTGTGGGCATAATATACCTTAATTAAGACAGTAACAGTGACAGAAAAAAAATTTTTCTAGAAATTTTTAACTAATTAATTGGCTCATGAGAAAGAGAGAAAGAATGTGTATGTATGAGAGAGATTTTAGGATCTGAGCAGGGAATTCCTATTACTGAGATTGTAAATAATTTTCTAAATTTTCCATGGACTCCAAAATAAGTTAGTACTAACTTCTGTTACCAGTTACATAGCAAAATGCATCTATTTCACGACAAATTGATTATAGTTTACTTTGTGCTTTCCTTTCATATGGATTGCTGATCTGCATTTTATGATGTAGATCACAGAATGCTCAGATCCTGGGGCAACAGTGTCATGATGGTTTTTCTTTTCTCCTTCTAGACCTTTTAAAACTAATTTTAACACAAATTAGGATCACCATTTAACATAGAGCCATTTTGTTTCAATTAAGAGATATCTTTGATACCCCAAGAAAAATAGGTTCATGAGTTATCTCAGAAAGTTACTGTATAAAGCCAAGTTTCATTCATAGACTATCCATCTTTCCCTATTCGTTTGCATTCATTCCCAATTTAGAGACTATCCATATTTCCTTATTTGCATACAAAGACAGTCTTCCTCCAAATAACTCGATTTTTTACAGAGCTATAGCATAGCATCCACATTCTGTAGCCAAATCGATTGCATTGCTCATACTCAATGAATATAGAATACCTCCAAATGGAATACTTATCTTCTCTCCCCTGTTTAAGAATTTTATTTGGTATGTCCATTCAGAATGATCCCTTTTCAAAGGATCACATTAGACTGTAAAAGGTTTGGACTTAATGGTCAACACCTTCCTTGAAATGTCTAAGAATGTATGATGATGATGATGATGATGAAGGTTACTATCACCAGAAAAGAGTCAGTGTAAATATTTTGACAAATTAGGTTTAACCATTGCTCAGAAAATTACATTTAACTGGAAAAATTAGAATCTCAACTCTAATTTATTAGGTAAGGCTTAATCTAAAATATAAATCTATAAAGATTTATACTTATGAATATTTGTATGTAAATATACAGGATATTAGCTTATCAAATATTAAAATGGATTCTGCAACTCTTTTGGCTAGTTTGGTCTATGGACAACTTTAGTGAGCAATGTTATTACGGTCTTTGTTCTGATTCATTCATGCACACACATGCACATGTACATATTGTAAACACATAAATAATTTTTACTAGGTTTATTTTGTAATATCCGCATTCAACCAAGCACCACAACTGTCATTTTATTAAAATGTAGTGGTCAAGAAACTTCTAGTGGCCAGGTGCAGTGGCTCACACCTGTAATCCTAACACTCTGGGAGGCTGAAGCGAGAGGATTACTTGAGCTCAGGAGTTCGAGACCAGCCTGAGCAAGAGGGAGATCCCATGTCTACTTAAAAAAAAAAAAATAGAAAAATTATCCAGGTGTCATGGTGCGTACTTGTAGTCCCTGCCACTGGGGAGGCTGAGGCAGGAGGATCCCTTGAGCCCAGGAGTTTGAGGTTGTAGTGAGCTATGATGATGCTACTGCACTCTACCCAGGTGACAGAGCCAGACTCTGTCTTAAAACAGCACTTGGAAGGACATAATGCCACAATAGATTTAGACACTATTTAGGTAAGCTATGCTACATTTCACTAAAAGCAGATAATATTAGCTTTTCCAATGGGCACTTATAAAGTCATAATAACTTTTCACTATTAAAATAAAGCAATTTCTAAAAAAGGGGGGAGAAGGGAAGGAAACAGGAAAGGAAAGGAAAGGAACTACTAGTAGTAGAAGTATTATTATAGAAATTATAGAAATATCTATATGCCAATAGTATATATGTGTATATGAAAGACTCTTAAGAATGCAAAGTGGCTCTAAATAAATAACTCTAATGTTGGCCTTTATTTCTGATTAATTTCCACCACTATTGGGTCACTGATTTCTCTAGAAATATTTGCCAAATAATTCCGTGGTCCAGGTTGTTCTTTCTGGTTTTGAAACTTTCTTTAAAACTATGCTAATTCATGCCTGTAAGTGCATGAATGAATGCTAATTAATGCACTCATTCCATAAATGTTTATTGGGCACCTTTATTGTGCTAAGAAATTACAAATACAAGAAATAAAAAGAGGATGCCCTACTTTTGGAAAACTTCTTTCTGGAGTAGACTATGTATACAAATAATTATTACATGCTATGGTATAGGTACCAAGTTAGAAATTGCACTAAAGACCTTCATGAATTAAGGCAGCAGAAATGATGGTGGGAAGTTAATCCCAATGTAACCATAATCCAACCATGTCTGCAGTTAATATCTTGAGCCAAGCCACCATCATTTCCTAACCTGGATCATTGATTACAGATACCTCCTTTCCTGCTTCTACTTTTGCCTTCTCATAGGAAAGCCAGTTCGATCCTCTAAAAATGCTAAGTCGCATCTTGTAGTTCTCCTACCCGTTTCCCGTTAGTGGTCTCCAATCTCACCTAAAGTAAAAATCAGAATCCTTACAAGACTCTACATGGTCCTACATAATCTGTTCTAGAAAAATCAGTGACCAAATAGCTGCGAGAGTGAAACAGAAATAAATGCAAATATCACACTCTACTGCTGTCCCCTCTCTGTTCCAGCCACACCGGCGCACAAAGCACTCTGCCATTCTGGGATTTGCACTTTCTATTCCCTCTGCCTGTAATGTTCTCCCCTGAGATGGCCCCAAAAGTGCAGCTTCAGTTCATCCAGGTCTTTGCTCAGATGCAACCTCATCAGAGGCCTTCTTGGACCACCCTTTCTAAAGTAGCACCCCCACCCACCCACCACACTCTACTACCTTGTTTTATTTTCCTCTGTTGCATTTACCATCACTTCACATATTATATATTTATTTGCTTTTTCATTTATGTTCAAACAAAGGAAAGAAACTTGTTCTCTTATGAGCCTAGAGGTGCCTTGCAGGTAGCAGGCACTCAATAAATCATCATTTTATGAATGAATGAAAAGATGGTTCCAAGTCACAGAAGTCTATTAAGATTTGTTTACAAACGTATTGTTTCACATTAAACAGGATGACTCTCTTGCATCAAAGGAGTTTTCAGTGGAAATGTTTCCACCCCTTTTCTTTGACCTGGATGAAGGAAACAAATACTTCATTCAATTTCAGAACAATGGACAATGAGGAAGCATGAGGCAATGAAGACAGGCTAAGATTGAGATAAGAACGAAAATAAAATGAATGTCAAGAAGTAGAATTACTAGATGATATGCAACTTGACATTGGACAGAGTTGAGATGCAGTGTGGGCTCTTTACAGGGATGTTTTTCCAATTACTGCCTGGACAGCCAGCAGGCTGTGTGAAATCGGTTGTGGTCACACCTAGGCAACTGAGGATCAGAAGTTACATGTGTGAAGTGGAATCCCTTCTCTTTTGTTCAATTAAAAAATTAAAAGTATAATTCAAAAATTAAATCAAAATATTATAAGATATACACAAAGCAAGATTTAAAGAGAAATTCGAAGGTAGTTTAATGCTATTTATAAAACAAATTCTTCTTAGATGTTATTAAATTATGGTATTATCCCAAGGTATGAATAGAACTAATTCATTTTAACTTGGTAATACAACATCCAGACCTTTTCAAAATTTCTGATTTTGGGCTGTAAAATAATGAGATTTTTTTTCCCCCTGATAGGGGTGGAGGCAGAATTTATGAATCTACTTAAGTAATGATAATTATCATTTAAACAAAGGCTGTTATAGACTCATTACATGTATTAACTTGTTTAATCATCCTACAACCCCATGAAATAAGTGCTATTATTATCCCCATTTCAAAGGTAAGGAAACCAAGGCCCTAAAGGGCTCAATACCATAGGCTGGGTCACACACAGGAGTAGGTACGGAAGCCAGGATTTTAAGCCAGGCTGTCTAGGTCCGGCGTCAATACTATTCATCACTGCATTATCTCTGCGACAGGCATCCCTTACTTTATAAAGCTACACATTTTTCTAATGATGGAGATGGTCCTCAAGATATTCTTGAAACTTTTTATGTGAAACAAACTTTAAAGCTCTTTTAAAAAAAATCATTCACATTGTGTAGTGAAAGAACTAAGAGCCTGGAAACCCCATGTCCTGATTTCTGCTACTCAGTCAATAGGCAATCATCAGTTAAGTTGAAATTTTGGAAAACCCCATCTTGAATGGTTACGAATGGTGCGCCAGACCCCATAGACCTGGGGTCTCTTTCTGCTCTGGCCCCCCCGACTCATCATCTCTCTGCTCTTCAGTTTCTGTGCCATTTAAGGAGGAAATTGAATCTGTCCAAAGACAGTGGTAAATGATTACATGGTAGACTGAAAATTCTGAGGGCATTTTCAAAAAAGTAATTTTCAAAATATTTTAGGTGATCAAATTCCTTCTTGGAATTAGGGCATAGTCTCTCATGATGACTACTTTGAAGCAGGCCAAACCACAATATTTGCATCATTTCTAGAGCAGGGATTCTAAAATGAGTCACCATTTTATAGCTAAGCCCTATATTCTCAGTTATATATGTTTGGACTTCATGGGTGATATTTTTCATGTGCCATGTTTTCATTTGGTTATAATCACTCATGGCTTTTCTCCTACATTGTATATTCCTCACAATTAGAAGGTATGAATTTAACATTTCTTCTAGATCCTGTTTATTCACTAGGACTGGCTGGACGAGGGTACGGTGAGCGAGGCACTCACCTTGGAGTAATTCTAAGTGGACACCAAAAATCACAGTGATCAGGACAAATAATATTTTCATATAATATTTTTAAAAACCAAAATTAATGCAAAAATTCATGGCGAACAAAATATCAAATGTTGAATGAAACTTTTCCTTTTGCTCCAAACTCCATCTGATGTGACTCAGCACAGCACTGCATTCACCAGTTCGGTTCCATCCTTAAAACATGTCGAAGTCAACAAACCCGCGTTCTATCCCCATTCCCCATACTTCAGTCCATATTGTATGTGAAAAATAGCGTGTTTTTCTTGGTGATCACTCAGAAGTCCTCCCTTGCTTTCTCGCTTCCAACTTATTTCATCTGTTCTCATCTCTCTGAAGGGTCAGAAAGGCCCTATATTCTTTGTTGTGTGTCTGACCTTAGTGCCACTTCCAATTTTGGCCCTTCACCCTGGGTTTTAGTGATTTTTCAGACATTGCTGCCAGCCTATTGGGTCTTGATACTTCTACCCAGACTTTTACTTTCCTCAATCTTTTGATTCCCCGGTTGCCGTGAGTAAGAAAGTCCACGTTAGGCCACTGTAAACCCAGCCATGACTAGGTCACACCCCTTGGAGAAGAATGGGGGGAGTTTGGACGTCACTTGCTTGATGTATACTTAAAAATCTGTGGGCCTGTCAACTCTCAACACTGGTTTAATTTATAGCTAAAAAAATCCTAAACTGTGGCTTGCAGCTAGCTAGCTTCATTACTGAGGACTAAGTCTTATCTGCGATGATTTCTCTTATCTTTACGTTTTCCCCATTTAGCTAGTAAAGCAATTGCCGGTGGTTTTTAGTTCTTCTCTTGAACATTGTTTTCTTCTTCTACACAGTTCGGTAGAAAACTGATAAAGACTATAGCCTCGGTTCATCGATGCCTGCATACGAGAAGAATGAATCCCATGTTTGCCTTCTCCCCCTAATTATAAAGCACTGTTTCTTTCTCCCCACCCAAGGAGAACTGGGAACCAATGTGTATGTATGTATGTGTGTGTTTAATAGACTTTATTTTTTAGAGTAGTTTTAGATTCACAGAAAAATTGAGCAGCAAGTACAGAGATTTCTTATATCCCTTCTTTTTATACAAATGAATGTCTCTGCCTATGTCCTGTCTCACACCTTTTTTTCACTTAACATCCTCTAAAGAACAAAGATGGATGTCATAATAGTGCTGAAAGAAATATTAAACCAAAAAGATACTATAATTATGAATGCATATATATCTATTAATGTAGGCTCAAATATATGTAAAACAACTGATGGAAGAGTGTGGAGAAAAAGAAAAACAAGCAATTTTAGTTGGAAATTTGTAGACATTCATTATGCAGTGTTTCAATAACTTAGTAAAGTTTTAAGCTTTAATGACTTTTGAAATTTAAATGCTACAAAATTACAAAAATATCATTTGACCGTATTATTATTTACAATGCTCTTCTACATATTTACTTTTGTGGATTTTGAAAAGTTAAATTTTTAATTTTAATTGACTTGATTGCCATGGTTTCTGAATGATATTTTCTCAGGGGATGGTTCAGTGAAGGAAGATCTCTTGCTGGGCTACCTAGGTCACCTGGCCTGTCCCCCATTCAACTTTTCCTCATGGGGTCACATCTAAACTGTCTGTCTTGTTCATTGAAACCTCATTCTTTAACAGATCCTGAGTCCAGGATTATACATACAGTTCTTTCTATTCCTGAACAGCAGCTGAGGAAAGTTTTAAGGAAGTTTTAAAATCAACTAGAGTGATGTGTAGAAGACAGTGCTTATGTAGAATTTTAATAAGAAACATATGAATATTTTAAAATATAAATAGTTAACTTTTCAAATATTGTTAATGTAAGTAGCATGTAAACTTTTGAAATTATTAAAGATTAAAACTGCACTTAGACTCTTGGGACTCCCTGAATAATCTGGATACTAAATCTTGCCTATAAGTGTGAACAAATATCTTCTGCAAGTCTGTGGTTTACCTTTTAATTTTATTTATTGTCTTTTGGGGGATATTTAAAATTTTGATGTGATCAAATTTCTTAATATTTGTGATACATGGAGAAGGTGCAGGGACTATGATGTCTTAGGAAATTCTCCAATACCTTGAAATCATAAAGTCGGTCTATATTTTCTTCTAAGTATTGTAAAATTTTGTCTTGCATAATTTTCTTCCTCCCTTTCTCTTTTTCTTTCATTCAGTTTTTCTTCCTGCCTGCCTGCCTACCTTCTTTCCTTTCTTCTTCCTTACTTTATTCCATTTTTAGTTGGTATGTTTGTCTTGTTCTGATTGAGTTGTAAGAATTCTCTATATACTCTTAATATGAATCTTTGTCAGATGCATTACAAATATTTTCTCCAAATCAGTGGCTTGCCTTTTAAAATACTTAACAGAGTCATAGAGCAGAGATTCTTCTCCCATTCTAGAAATTTCTCTTTTTTAAAGAAGTTCTAATTCTGAAATAATTTCAGGTTTACAAAAAAAAGTTGCCAAAAATAGTGTAAAGAGTTCCAGTGTAGTTTTCACCAGCTTCCCCAAATGTCAACATCTTAAATAATCATGATGCAATTCCCAAAATTGGAAAATTAAAAGTGGATAATACTCTTTTATCTACAGATCTTACTCAAATTTCATTGACTGTCTTACTAATGTCCTTTTGCCAATCCATGATCCAGGAGTTTATTTGAAATTCATTAATTTTTCTGATCTTAGAACAATGTTTTAGTTTCACTGATTTTTCACTCTTGAATGTGTTTTCACTATTTCATTAATTTATATTTTTATTCTTATACTTATTTTGTTATTATTTACCTTTCACTTACTTTGAGTTACTTTTCCTGTTTGCTAATGGGAAGCTTAAATAATTGATTTTTATGCTGTCTTCTAATACAAGGACTTAAAGCAAAAAAATTCTTTCTAAATATTGTTTTAGCTTTATCTTACACATTTTGATATATAGTGATTTTTATGTTATTTAGTTAAAAATATTTAATAATAGCCCTTATATTAATAACATATACTTTGACTTATGGATTGTTCAGAAGTACCTTGTTTAATTTCCAAATATTTGAGAATTTTCCAGATTTTTTTATATTTATTTCCTACTAATGTAAATGTGGTAAGGTAATATATTCTATATGATTTTGGTCTTTCTAAATGTTTGAGCTTAGCTTATAGTTTAACTTGGTGAATGTTGTAGCACTTGTAAAGAATGCATATACTGCTGTTGTTGGGTGTATTATCCTATAAATGTCAACTGACATGAGTTGGTTTTTATTTTTGTTCAAGTCTTTTATGTCCTTAGTGACTCTATGTGTACATTTGCATTAATTACTAAGAGATGAGTGTTGAAATCTCCAATTATAATTCTGAATTTTTCTATTTTCCACTTAGACTGTAAGTTTTTGCTTTATGTATTTTAAAGTTGTGTTGTTAGATGCCACTTACACATTTAGAATTATATTTCTGATGCATTTGTCATTTTTAAATATGTAATGTCTATCCATATTTCAAGTGATGTTTCTTATCCTGAAATCTACTTTGTTATTAATAGAGCTAGTTCAGTGTTCATGTGGTTTATCTTTTTCCATCCTTTTACTTTTGTGGCTTCATATTTAAAATTAGTTTCCTATTCATAGCATATAATTGTTTCTTCCTTTTAAAAATTCTACTGAATAATATCTGCCTTCAAATGGAATGTGTTTAGACCATTTATATGTAATACAATTATTGATATTTGATTTCAGTTCTACCATCTAGCTATTGGTTTTCCATTTGTCCTAGTTCCTATTTCTATGTTTTCTTTTCCCTCCTCCTTCTCAAGTAATTTAGTAGTTTTACTATTCCAGTTTACCTTTCTTTATATGTGTGATTGCTCTAGGGTTTACAATACGCATCTTCAACTTATCACATTATATCTTTGATTAATATTCACTTCCCATGCATTGTAGTACAACACAACAGGATACTTCCATTTCCCGCTACTTTGTGCTGTTATATATTTTCTTTTTACAGCTGATAAAATATATATTTTTTATTTAGACAGCCAATTATCTGTTGAAGAAATTTTAAAAATAAGGAAAAAGATTTATACACATACATATATTTTTCTAATTCCTATACTTACCATTTCAAGTGGTCTTCATTTTTTTGTGTGAATCTGAATTTCCATCTGGAGACATTATTCTTTTTTTTCTAATATGTGCTATAAGTGTTTTATAAACACAATTGTAAAGAAAAATAACATGAAATATTTCATTACTAATTTTTTATATTGATTACATACACAAATGATACTACTTTGGATATGTTAGGTTAAGAAAATACATTTTAAATTAATTTTATCTGTTTCTTTTTACTTTTTAAAATACGACTATTAGAAAATTTATTTTTTATTTTTTTATTTATTTTTATTTCAGGATATTATGAGGGTACAAACACTTTGGGTACATTTAACTCACAACTGATGGACACGGTGAGCACTGTAGAGGGGAAAGGTATGCCTCTACTCCTCGCTTGGGTGGAGACATCATTCTTTAGCACAGGAAGTATCCTTTAACATTTCTTTTAGTATGATTTTGCTTGCAGTAAATACTCTCAGCTTTTGCTTGTTTGTAAATGGCCTTATTTCACCTTTATTTTTTTTTTTTGAAAGTTGCCTATTCATTTTTTTTTCCCCAGCATATTATGGGGGTACAGATGTTTAGGTTACGTATGTTGCCCTTGCCCCCACCCCCAAGTCCGAGTTTCAAATATGTCCATCCTTCGGGTGGTGCGCATTGCACTTTTTGTGTATGCATATACCCGTCCCTTTTGAGGGATATTTTCACTGAATATAGTTTTGGGGTGACACTTTTTTCCTTTAAGCACATTAAATGTGTCATTTCGCTGTGGTCTGTCTTACATATCATTCCTGATCTGCAGTCATTCTAATCTCATTCCTCTGTATAGAGTGTGGCTTTTTTTTCCTGGAAGAATTTAAGATCTTCTCTTTATCACTGGTTTTGAGTAATTTGATTATGAAGTGCCATGGTGTGGTTTCTTTTTGTTTACTCTGTTTGGGGTTTTTTGAATTGCTCAAATATGTGGGTTTATAGTGTTCATCAGATTTGGACAATCTTAGTTATGTTTTTCATTTTTAGATATTTTGCCCAGATTTTCCTTTTTTAAAGAAGTTGATTTCAACTTGTTTTCTTACGTGTTGTTTATGCGGTGTAATTTTCCTGTTTGTGGTGCCTGATGAATCTCACTACATTCGTGGTGGTTGTGTTTTTCTTCATGAGATTTGTTTTTAAGGATGGTACTTGATGCCCCAGTATATGGAGGTATCTCTATGGGTAACATTAAAATTTGCCTTTGCTAAGACCTGTGGGTATTACCAATACGAGAGCAGATATTATGTTCATTTTCTGTTTCTAATTCCTTCCCTAAGAGTGGGGTGCAAATGTCAACTCCGTGTCTCCCACTGCACAGACGTGACGTGGGTTTCCTATTTCTTATACATGAATCTTTTATCACATATTTCTCGGGTTGGTTAGTTGATTCTAGTCCATGTCCTTCTAGGCTCGGATTATTATCAGGGACTCAGTTTCAGTTCAGTGTGCTTGAGTGTGAGAGTCCTGAAATCCCTCCCCTAGGCATTTACGCTTATATTCAAATCTGATGTCTCCGTGGGCCATTTGTCTTTTATTTTTATATTCCTCTATAGTTTTGACTTTACTTTTTATGTTTGTAAGCTGCAGACTTTCCTTTATTATATTCAAGCTCAGATGTGTGTGTGTGTGTGTATCAAAACTTTAAAATATTTGCAGCTGTACAAGTTTTTTAAGAACTATATTAAGTGAAATTCTTATATGAATTCTTCATTCTTAAATGTGAATGGAAAACAAAGAATCACTAAATATTTGAAAAATAATATAGGACATGAAATTGATTCTAAGGCAAACAAACAGATGTCAAGGGAACTGAGATATTCAAAAATGGGGGGGTGCCTTTATTAGTATCCTCAGAAACACAAAAGCTGATATTTCATCTACAATAGAACAGAACGCTGTGAAAAAGGAAGAGTCAGGGAACAAAAATGAGATCTTAATGATCAAAGTATTATTGCCAAAACAAAACATTCAGTAGAGGAAGTGGGTTGAAGGGTTGAAAGAGAAAATTTGGGAATACCTTCCCCGATGAAGTAACATAGAAAGGAAGTAGAAATAAAAATACAATAGAAAAAGTAAGTGGCAGAAGACCAGTTTAAAAGGTCTAACAGTCAATTAATGAGCTGCACAAAGAAAAGACAAAATGAAAGAAAATATTCAAATAAATAATGGAATAGAGCTTGAAGGATATCACTATCCCATATTATAAATGAAAATGATTGGAAAAATCATTGTGAATTTCAGAACATTAAGGTAAAGAAGTAAAAATTTGCTGAGACTGTAAAACAAATCAGATAAATATGAGACCTGTGCAGTACTGACCTGTTGTCATAGTGGTAAATGCTAGATGATGGTAGAGAAATACTTTCGAAGTTCTGATGAAAATGATTTTCAACTTCAAATTCTATACTTTAGCAAAATATGAAATAAATGTAGATAAAAGTAATATATTTTCAGACATGAAAGAATTAGAAATCTGTTGCCCACAATGGATCTACCATTTTCTTGCTCAGCAATAGAAAACAGTTTTTACTTAGACATGTTCCAGCCTGCTAAAAATTATATTTCTCTGCCTCCCTTGCAACTGTGGATGGCTATGTGACCACGTTCTGGCCAATTATTGGTAGTGGATATGTTGTAAGGGGGACTTCATGGAGGAATCTTTAAAAGGAAGGAGAAGTCCTCTTATTCTTCCTTCTAATTTCTTGGGATGCAGACATGGTAACTGAGGCTCTAATATTCACTTTGATCCATGGTTTCCTTGAGAATAAAAGCCATAGACAGAGAATAATGGAAAAGAAAAATGGGGAAACTACGTTCCTGGTGACAATGTGAGTCCACCGCATCAGGTCTGTACTGCCTATCTTCAAATTTCTCTTCGTGATAGAGAAATAAAATTTTATCTTATTTAAGTTATATTTATTTTTGATTATTCTTATAAGCAGCTGAACCTAGTCCAAACTGACTTGGAAAACGACTTGAGGATATATGCTAATTAAGGAGTAATTTATTTTTGCACTAACCTGGCCATGTGACCAGGTCTGGGCAATAGTCCGTAGTTGCAGTTTTGTGCAGGGGCTTCAGATTACCAGTGGATTTAACTTAAGAGTTGTCAAAGGAAAAATCAGGAGGATATCTGTGCAAAATCTTAAAGAAGGTGATAAAAACATATTTGAAGAGTAAAACAAAAGCAACTAGAAACTCCCAGGAAAATGTAAAGCACTTAAAAATGATATTACTCTGTTTTATAATGAATAATAGTTACAAAATCAAAATCATGTAAGCAATAATAAGGATCCTTTGGAGGGGAAGTTTTCTTCTGGAAATTATCACTGTTTGCTTTGGCTAGGAATCTTTATTCAAACTAAGACAATTAGTAAAAAAAATTAAATTTCTACAGGATTTATTTAAATGTTGGTCTCTTGTCATGAATTTACCTGATATGTAGTGAGTCTTTTGTAGGCCTGCTCTTATTCAGCTTGGTAAAGTTTTTTTTTATTATTATTATTATACATATGATTATCATATACATTCCACTGATTCTTACAACTTCTTCCGGAATACCAATTATAACATCTTGCAAAAACCTCACCAGTGGTACTTATAACCCTTCATCTTATTTGCTTAATTTTTGCCTTTCTCACTAGACTGTGACTTACTGATGGCATAAACAGTGTTTTTCACTTTTGTGTTCCCAGAACCTAGCATCAGACACATCACAGGTGCTCACATTTATTAAGTGAATTAATGTGAGGACACTTCATCTGATAATTATGGGAACCTGTTCCTTTTTTGCTGTTTCCTCAAGGAGGGAAAAAAAGAAAGCAGTGCAAGAAGTGATTGAAGAGCAGAATACTAAACACATTTAATGGCTGCCCCTTCTTCCAAAGCACTTATGCAGCAGCAAGCATACCCTTGGAGCATGTCTGATAATATTCCACACCTCTTTTCACAGATCACCTTGCAATCCCAGGTCACAAGGTGGGAGCTGCCAGCAGTCTTGGTATTAAACCACTGCACCAGCTCCCAGTCCTACTTTAAATGAGGTGGCTTGCGATGGACTAGCCTAGGGTAACTGTGCTAACCGACAGCTGCCCTGTCCCTGCCATCCTGCCAAACACACTCAGACTTCAAGTGAATAGTTTCACAAGCCTGCGAGGAACGGATATTTACAAAGACAAGTTATGTCGTGGTCATATTCAAAAAGCATCACCGTCAGCTCAGCATCCAGGCAAACCAGAGCCGTCTCCTCTGTGAACGGTCAACTTTACTGAATGTAGAACTCTAGGGAAAGAGACAGATGGGTAAATGAAGCCTAAGTGAGTCTGACCACCTTGACTACGTGGAAGCCCCAACCTTTCTTCTTTTCATACAGGTCCTTTGTCAGAGGCATTTGACATATGGTGTAAAGATCATGCAACTTAGAATTAATGGATCTTGTTCTTGGTTCGAGCTCTGGCTTCGTGTCCTTGAACATGTCCTTTCCTATCTCTGGACCTTGGTTTTCTCTTTTGGAAAATGTCAACCTCATAGAGTTGTTTTGAGGATTGTAAGGAGATAATGAATATGAGCATCTTTTGTGAAATGTAAAAAATATTGCTCTTTTTCAAGCTAGGATTTGCCTCAAGGCTGTTCAGTCTAATATGTTCAACCCTTATGTGAAGAACTGTTAAAGAGAAATATTACATACTGAGCAAGGGAGGGAACGGTTCCCCTTACTTCTTGCATAGGCAAATAGGCGCTGAGTCCTGTCACCCTTATCCACTGCAGGAGGAGGCTGGCTTGTGTGGGTGCAGGTATGACCTGCATGTTCACGTCCACAGGCAGCCCTGTGGCCACTCCCCTCTGCCCATGGCCTTGTGAGATGGTATCCCAGGGGGCCGAAGACAACCTTCGGCCTGGGAACTGCTCACGTCTTCCTTGGCACGTTGTTCCCTCTCCTTAAAATCTTGCACTCTGGAAGGGCCGGTGTCACTTGATGTCAGACACCTGGATGTGGAGGGAGCACCTGCTCTGTTTGTTGTTTTCTCTCTGGGAAGCCCTAAAAGCTGTGCTGGCCTGGGCTGGGGGCAAGAGGAGCAAAGTAGCTGGGGAAGGCGGGCTGTTGACATGCCCCTTGTCCTGCTACTTGCGGTGGGGGAGCAACGGTTAGTGATACATATTTCTATTTCTTTCCTCTCTCAATTTCCTTTTTACCCTTAAAATGAGGTTGGGAGAGTCTCCCCCTTTTTCACCATTACCCATTATGATCATCTTACCTTTTCTTTTCTGGGTGCAACTAGTTCTATCTCGTGCAAGTCACTTGGAAGCTTTTGCGATCTCCTGTTGCAACCTAGAACAATGAAAGTATACCAAACATCTCTGACAGTCTCCACTACTTTAGCTACAAGTCTCTACTTCTCTGTCACCTTTCAGAGGCTGGTCAGCACCCTTCCAGACAAAACATGGTCCCACCTCCATTTGCTTCTTATGTGTGGGTTGTCGAAGAAAATTCAGGTCACAGAACCCATTTGCAGTATTTAGAAGATACTCTTGTGCTAATTATCTGAACTCTCCCCTTTTTTGGTACTGATAATAACTTTATTCTTTTTAAAGTAATTGTATAATCATTCTCTCATTTGGGCCTCAACGCAATTCCATGAGTTAGGCCTGTTATGATTCCATCTTATTTCCGGGGACAGAGGCAGAAAATGGTGAAGTCACTTGCCCAAGGTTTAGAAGAGAGTTGGGGGCAGAACTGGGCTGAGACTCTGTGTGTGACTCCAAAGCCAGTGCATCTTCTCCTGCATCTGGCTGCACAGACTTCTCAGGACAGCTCAGCGATCTCCAGGACTCGGATGGTTGACAAGCTGCTGTCCCAAGAGAGCCGCACGAATCAGCACCAGCTGAGTGCCCTGCTTCTTGAGAAGGAACGGGCCCTGAGGAAATGGAAAGAAATATTAATCGTGGGAGTAAAACATATATACAAAGTACATTGAAAAACAGCACAGAAGGTTTGAGTGGCATTTTGGTGGCAAGAGCCAGAGTTTAAGCCCACAGGAAAATGGTGGGAGATGAAACAGTTGAGCAACACAGTGTAGCCATGTGAAACGTTCTTGGAATTGTGTAACAGCTCAGATGAACCACGGGAAAGATGAAACACTCACTTTGTACTGGTAAAAGCTAGTGAAGCAACTATGGTAATATCTGCTAAAGCCACTAGGACAAATTTGGAGGGACTAGAAGCAGAACTTCCTTATTGACACATTTGTCCAAATTATGTTAACGGGGAGAATGAATTACAGACATGCCCCCATACTGGGTTTGCAACACCGTGAAGGTTTAGCTTTAATTAAGACCCATATTTTTACCCCTACTCCTTTATTAAAATGAAAGCATTATTAAAAAGGAGAAAAAAACAATAGACAATTAAAACCTCTGCCGTTTTGGATAGCTCGTATGCCAAATTATTTCCACTTCGATGGCAAGAGCAAAGAAATGCAAAGGCATTCATGTGTATAGATGGGTCGGATGCATCCACCCATCTCCCAAAGCAGTGCGTTTCCAAAGGGC
Organism: Avahi laniger; assembly: GCA_963575035.1. Lineage (NCBI taxonomy): Eukaryota > Metazoa > Chordata > Mammalia > Primates > Indriidae > Avahi > Avahi laniger. The sequence continues at coordinate 11,656 of CAUYSK010118918.1, read as the reverse complement.
AGAGATAGCCTCGTGCCATGCCTCTTTTGTTTGTTTAATTTCCTGGCCACGAATCATTCTCTAAGGAGATGTGCTCAAGTTCTCTCTCTCCCACATTGTTTTCAAACCTGGTTACCACTGAATGCATTTCTAAATGACAAGGCGACTGGGTCTAAATCTTGATATGTTGAGAGAAAACCCAAACTGACAGTTGGAGGCAGAAAGAGGAAGGCACTTCCCATCCCTCCCTCATCCCAAATGTCATCCCTTCCTCGCCCAGGCCGCGCAGGCAGTCCTGATGAAGAAACGAGCAGGCACTTGAAAGTTTCTGACAGGTGTCACGGGCGCAGCCACTGAGTGGCCACGAGGGACGAAGCTTGACATGACAGTGGCAGCGCCATCGAGGCTGGCTCCGGGACATGCAGAGTTTGGTGTATGTCAGTTACAATCCTTGTCATGCCCCAACTCCACAGTGGTATCTACAAATGGACAGAGCCAGCGGGAAGTGTTCAGAAAACTTGAAAACATCCATTCCTGACCAAGTGATGTTGCCAAGCCGCAAAAATGTAGGATCAGCCACCCAAAGTGGGTGCACTCCAACTGGGATGGGGCAAAGGGGGGAGACTGGGCTGGTCACGTTGGTTTGTTGTTTGTTTGCTCTATTTGTTCTCTGCGTTGCCCTCCAAGCCAAAGCCTTCAATCTGCCAGTTCTTCGTATTTCTGCGTGTCGTTTTTGTGCTGCCAGCATTTTCCCCTACCGATAACTTCTGATGATGCGTATTCTTTTAATGTAATCATCTCTGCTATGGATCCTCCGGGATCTAAATATTTGGCAAACCTGCTCTTCTGACCTGGTTGGAGAATGATTTATAATGGGAGAGAAGAGCTAGCTGCTTGGTAACACTGTGCAAATAGTTTTATAAATATTGCTCCGTTGCATTATTTTGAAATATTACTACTTTTAACAATCTGCCAAAGTCAAATATTTCTCGTAAATAAAAATCCGTGGCCAGGCCTCTCTCCCAGCCAAAGTAACAGGTGGTAACCCAGCTCACCTAGTGGGAGAGCCTGGCTTGATTAGCTCCGGCGCAGAAGTGAAGGTTAACTGGCGTTAGGCATGATGGATGACAGCAGGTGTGTGTATGAGCTCTATTGCGGCCTTCCAGCCTCCTAATGGGGGAATGTATTTATTTTAACAGTTCTTAATAGACTGCCTTGTAGTTAAGCATTTTCAAATAACTTAAGAACTGGATAAGTGCATTCATTAAAAAAAATCCAACAAAATATTATTTGATAAAAAAATTCAGTGGCCCATATAGGCTTTGAGTCTGGTTTCCACTGAAAATTCCTTGGAATCCTAGGCAGGGTGATAAATCAACTATGGCCCTAGCCTCCCTCTCCAAATGCCATGAGTCAATGCTGAAGTGGAAAGAGAATTCTCGTGTCACAGTGACCCAAATTGGGCCTGAAATTCGAGAATGGCACAGGGGCCCGGAGTAGATGTTTTTATTGTAACCTGCACCGGGGAATGTCGAGATAAGTTTGGGCCACAAAGGCTGCTACATCTCAGCTTCAGCCCACTTTCTTCCCTGATTTTGTGTTTGGTGACTGGATATGACTGTTTCAACAGAATATCTTTCTTTCGAGGGGCCCTGCCTGAATGCAGTGATGATGTCAGCTTGTGGCAGGACCCAGAGGCCCTCCCTATACACACACCTCTCCTGGAATCTCAGTCTTTTCTATGACTCCAGCTCACATTTCAACAGTGTTGACTCCTGAATGTGTCTTTCCAACCGGTACAATCTTCCAAGCTCTAAGCCTGCATCGTCTGCTGACAGCAACCCCTGAGATGCGTATATCCAACCAATCCTATTGTCTGCTGGGTTCCCTCTTCTGTTTCTGGTTCTACCATTCTCCCTGTGGCCTGGCCTCTAAATCTCGGCAGGACTTTGACTTCTCTTCTTTTGTTCCCCATAACCAAACAGTCACTGAGACCTGTTCTTACATAAAACCTCCTACATCTGCACTCCATTTTGACTTTTGAAATAATGTTTTCATAGTTTGTTTTTTAAAAATTACACATGCTCATTGTGAAATTTTCAAACATGGCAAAGCATAAAGAAGAAAAACACAAACCAAAAATTTTTAAATAATAGCCAAAATCATGCTACCCATAAATAATTCATAAAATTAGATAACATTCTTCAAGACTCATCTTGATGCACATATACAGATGGATAGATGATGGATGGATAGATGGATGAAGGGAAAAATATTAAAACAGGATTATGCCGTTATTTTAATAAAAACATTAAATGTAATTTTAATTGGAAAAAACAAAACTAAGAGAATTGCTTAACTTCAGCCGTTTCTTTACCACAGGAGATATAAATGCCTAAATTATGCATGGTTAAAAAACTATGAACTTCCAACTTTAAAAGATTGCGGAAGTATTATGCTTCTTAAAATTCCACTTTGATTTTAATCAGTAGTGACTGAATTCACACTGAGAGGTGGGTCAGTTGTCCTTTTATCCTTCCTGTCAAGACCCCTCCCTCCCACCTCCAAAATACATTTACCAAGAGTTATGACATCTATGTCCTGTAATCATAATGTCCAGAGTAGAATCGTCTTAGTTCTTTATTTAAATTAATTTATGGCTCACCACCAGTCATTTCTCTGGAGCTTCCCCATTTCTGAGTGTTTTGTTTTGATTCTTCCTGCTGGATTAGATTGGATCTTGTAGTACTTTTCTCAAGAAGGACGTTCAGCGCTGCCGTCTCTCAATGTTTTGCATGCCGAGGTCACACTGTCATTCTATCTGCAAGCTTTAGACGTTGCACCACTGGTTTCTAAGAGTACTGCATGCTCTTTTCACTACACAGTGCCATTCTTTCTCCTTTGGCCAGATTTCATCATTAGGTAGTTTCATTCCCACCCCACTGCCCCCCAAAAAGGACTAACGGACTAAAAAGTGTTCTGTGCTTAAGCTCTGTCATATTTGAAAATGTCTTCACTTTGCTCCTCTTCTTGGAGCAACTTGGCTCAGTGTTATGATAAGTCTTATTTTTTTCCCACAATGTTTATAGCATCAGGTCTGTCTGGATGTTTCCTGGTCCTTGGTTCCCAGTGTCAGGAATGAGTACTGGTACCCAGTCGAGCCATTGATGGAGTGATCACGAATACAAAGCGAACTCACACATGTTTATTGCAAAGCGAAAGTACGTCACAGAGGGAGAGGAAGAGATGGCTCATTCTCTGTGAGTGGAGAAGACTCTGAAGTCTTAGCACATCCTATCTTTTATACGCTCACTAGTTTGCCCTGCTTCTCTCCTGGTTGGGATTGGTTGCTGTTTTACGCCTTTGAGTGACTGACAGATTGGGGTTACATAATAGGTTATATGGTGCTAATATCTTCTCCCATTCTGTGACTTGCCTCTTTACTCTCTTAAAAATGTTTTGGGTTGAGGAAAAATACTTAATTTTATGTACCTGAAAATTTTAATTCCTTCATTATTAGTGTTCTTCCTTCCTGTTTAAAACTTCTTTGCTACCTCAACCTCACAAATACATTCTCTGATGTTATCTTCTAGAAGCTTTATTGTTTTGACTTTCATATTTAGATCTGTAATCCACCTTGGGAATCAAGACTATTTGTATGGTATAAGGTAGTGATGAAGGGTTTTTTTCTTTTGTTTTAACAGTGAATATATAGTGACTCAATGCCATTAATTGAAAAGACCATACTGTGATGTCTTTTTTGCCACAAAGTACCGACATACGTGGACCTGTTTGGGGCTCTTTATTGTGTTATTTGCACTTAAATAATACCACATTATTTTAACTAATGTAATTGTATAAAAACTTGATATCCATGATAACAAGTTCTCTAATCCACTTCTTTTCACTATTCTTGGTCCTTTGAAATTCCATATTAATCTTAAAGTCATCTTAACAATTTCCATAAAATCCAACCTGCTATAATTTTGAATAGAATTATATTGAATCTACATATCTCTTTGGGAAGTAATGACATCTTTAAATACTATGTCCTGAAATCCCTGATCATGTTATATAATTTATTTCATCTTTCATTAAAATATTTCTCAAAACATATTTTAATAGAAGCCTTCCATATCTTTATTTCTATATATTTGATATTTTTGTTAAATTATAAATTTAAGTTGTACATTAACAATCCATTCTGATTTTTGCTGAAGCATGAATAGATGTTTAATAACCAAGATGTTTAATAGATGTTTTCAGTATCTGTGGAAATAATCCTAAGATTTATTTCTGTAATATGTTAAGTTGTATTATATTTTAAAATACTGAACCATAAATTTGTGTTAATATTTAGGGAATAAATTCCACTGGATCATACTATTGTAGGAAGGTAAAGGGGGTGAGCCTTTTCTTCCCTATCATAAAGGTCATGGCCAACACCCCATAGCAAAGACAGGTTAACAAGAGAACAGCATAACAAATTTATTCAATAATAGTTTTATGTGACACAGGAGTCTTCATAGTGAAGACTGAAAGATACAAAGGAAATTGTTCATTTTTATATTTAGTTCAGTGAAGTATGAACAGTCATGTAGAAATGTGATTGGCAAAAAGGGGATGATGTAATGGTAGTAGACTGACTGGGTCGAGGGTGGGACCCAGCAAGGCTTGTCTGTTCAGATTCTTCTTGGCCTCTCTCTGCAGCATTCCTTCCTCCCAGATATGGGGTAGAACCCCTCTGGAATAAGAGTCTTACATTTTTTATGATCAGATGTTACAAAGTAAGGTGGGGGAGAAGGTTAAAGCAATATTTTTAGGATTTATGGCTGGCTTTGGGGAAAATGAGTTCTAGTTTCTATGACCCACCTCAGGGAAGAGGGATTCTAGTTTTTTTGTTTCTTAGGGAAGAAAGTAATTTTATTTTTATTTCAGATTATTACCGGGGTACAAATGTTTCTGTTACATGAATTGCTTTTGTGCGGTTTGAGTCAAAGTTAGAAGTGTGTCCATCACCCAGACAGTGTGCATTGTACCTGTTACGTACGAATTTACCCATCCTCTCTTCCCCTGCTCCACCTACTTGATTTCTGTTGAATTTTACTACCGTGTGATCAGTTAGTTCCAATTTAATAGTGAGTACATGTGGTATTTGTTTTTTCATTCTTGCAATACCGTGGAGTACAACTCAGCCATAAAAAGAAAGAGAAAAATGGATTCTAGTTTCTGTGTCTTGCCTTGGTGGAGAATGAGGGGCAGGAGGGCAGAGACAGAAATTGCTTCTGAGGCTGATTCTTAGGATTTAACTTTGTGGTATTGTTTTTTGAGTCCTAAGATTGCATTATTCTTATAATATGCTTATGAATGGGATATGAAATGATTTAATTTTAAAGTTTTCAATTGATATACATGAGTTTTGTGTAGTTTTCTCTTACTGCAGTCTTCATTGGATTATGAAACCAACGTAATGCTTCCTTCATAAAGTGAATTTGGACTTTCCCCCTTAGCTAATTATCTAAAATGGCTTATGAGGTCTGTCCAGGAAGTATCCAGCCATCGTTAATATAATGAGAACAGTCCGTGCGACATCGATGTAACATGACAGCCAAAGACAGTGGACTAGGATGCGCATGTGTGAACAATGACGCCTGCACTGTACTGGTCAGTGCGGCACTAGACACTGTTGAGTGAGCATGTGTATCGCGTGGCTGTGGCAATGAAAATGATCGAACGTGTAGAGCAATGAATCTGCATCAAATTTTGCGTTAAGCTTGAACATTCCTCCATCCGATTCGGATGTTTCGGAAAGCTTTCAGGAATAATGCAATGAGTGCAGCACAAATAAAAGTGTGGCACACACCCTTCAAAGAGGGTCACAAATCTGTTCAAAGTGATCCACATTCTGGACAGCCTGTAACAAGCAGAACACTTGAGAATGTTGAACATGTACAGGTTAAGAGATGCTGGGAGAACTGCGTGAGGTCCCAAGGTGCCTACTTTGAAGAGGACTAAGGTGTCATTGTCCTATGTACAATATTTTTTATATCTTTTTCAGTAAATGTCTCTATTTTTCATATTACATAGCTGAATACTTTCCAGACAGAGCTCGTATACAGCTTCAGAATTCTTTATTAAAAGTTTGTCAGACTTCGCTTATGAATTATCTACCTAGAAGTTTTAAATTGGAATAGGGGTAAAATTGATACAAATGCAATGGTGGATTATCTGTTGAAATTATAAATGAGCCTAAGTTTTGCATATCTCCTCAAATACATACACTTCCTATCATACATTTTTTGCATATGTGTTTCTACCAGGTGAATGTATAGGATTGGTTCTTTAGAGTTTTCAGTTCATTATCTTCTACAGAGTCTGTGCTTTCAGTTTCTAACTTTGTTAGAAAAAAGAGCTACTATGGGACTTTTCTATATTATTATTTTGTTACTAATTACTAATGTTATTTCATTATAAACATAGTAAATTTGGAGTACTAGTTACACTTTTTGAAATGTACTGGGGGCTTCCAAATGGTCTAATATATGGTCAAGTTTTATGGATACTATACCTTGAAAAGAAGATATATTCTTTATTTTCAGTGTTTGAAGCTCCAAATATATCAATTATTATACTTTCAAAGTATATTATTCTTCTATTTCTGTTTATCCATTTTGCTCTCAGAGTTATGATTTATGAATGTGAATGCTATATTATCACAATAGTTACATGCTCATTGTGTATTGTACTCTAAAGGGTATAGGGCTAAAGCCATATAAAGTGCCTTCTTTGTTTTGTCCAAGGATTTTTGGCCTGAATTCAACATTATGTGTTATTAAGTTTGCTAATATCACTCTTTTTTGTTGGATCTTCCCTATTTATATTTGCCTTTTTATTTTCTCAAATTTTCTGAGTCACATTATTTTAGCTATATCTCATATACAGAGCACAGAATTGTTTTGTTTTTATTTTTATACATTAATAGTTTTGTATAAACACTTTATTATGGAAATTTTCAAAGTTGAATTACAGCTACAGTGAACAGCATGGGTTTTGCTTTTAATTCAAACTTGAAATTCTTTGTCTTAAGAGACCATTTTAGTTCATTTGAAAATATTGATATATGTTTTTATTTTTTAATTTTTTTCAGCATATTATGGTGGTACAAACGTCTAGATTACATATTTGCCTTTGCCACACCTGAGTCAGAGCTTCAAGCATGTTCATCCCCCAGATGGCGCGCACTACACCCATTAGGTGTGAGTATACCCCACTTCCCCCCTCTGACCTGCCCAATACCAAATGAATGTTACCAATATATGTGCCCTTAAGTGTTGGTCAGTTAATACCAATTTGATGGTGAATATATGTGGTGCTTGTTTTTCCATTCTTGTGATACTTCATTAATAGAATGGACTCCAGCTCTATCCAGGATAATACAAGAAGTGCTGGATAACCATTGTTTTTTGTGGCTGAGTAGAATACCATTGTACACATATACCACATTTTATTAATCCACTCATGTATTGATGGGCACTTGGGCTATTTCCACATCTTTGCAATTGTGAATTGTGCTGCTATAAACATTCTAGTGCAGGTGTCTTTTTTATAGAATGTCTTTTGTTCTTTTGGGTAGATGCCCAGTAATGAGATTGCAGGATTAAATGGTAGTTCTACTTGTAGCTCTTTGAGGTATCTCCATATTGCTTTCCATAGAGGTTGTACTAGTTTGTAGTCCCACCAGTGTTCCTATCTCACCGCATCCATGCCAACATTTATTGTTTTGGGACTTTTATAAAGGCCATTCTCACTGGAGGTAAGTGATATCTCATTGTGATTTTGATTTGCATTTCCCTGATGATTAGAGATGTTGAGCAATTTTTCATATGTTTGTTGGCAATTAGTCTATCTTCTTTTGAAAATTTTCTATTCACATCCTTTTCCCACTTTTTGATAGGAAAATCAGCAAGAAAAAAGCAAGCATCCCTGAGTTTTACATAGGTTCTAGTTATTAGCCCTTTATCAGTTGTGTAGCATATGAATATTTTCTCCCACTCTGTAGGTTGTCTGTTTGTTCTCATTACAGTTTCCTTGGCTATGCAGAAGCTTTTAAATTTGATCAGGTCCCATGTATTTATTTTTGTTGTTACTGTGATTGCCTTTACTGTCATCTTCATAAATTCTTTGCTTAGGCCAATGTCTAGAAGAGTTTTTTCAATGTTTTTCTTTTAGAATTCTTATAGTTTCATGCCTTAGGTTTAAGTCTGTTAACCACTGTGAGCTGATTTTTGTGAGAGGTAGAGATCCTGTTTCAGTCTTCTACCTGTGGCTATCCAATTTTCCCAGCACCATTTATTGAATAAAGATTCTTTTTCCCAGTATGTGTTTTTGTCATCTTTGCCAAAGATTAGATGGCTATATGAGGATGGTTTTATATTTGCATTCTTAGTCCTGTTCCATTGGTCTATGTCTCTGTTCTTGTGCCAACACCATGCTGTTTTAGTGTTACTATAGCCTTGTAGTATAGCTTCAACTCTGGTAAATTGATGTCTCCCAATTTGTTCTTTTTGCTTAAGATTGCTTTGGCTATACGGGATCTCTCTGGTTCCATATGAAGGGTAAAATTATTTTTTTCTAAATCTGCAAAAATTGATGTTGGTATTTTAATAACAAGTGCATTGAATCTGTAGATCACTTTGGGTGGTATAAACATTTTAACAATGTTGATTCTGCCAACCCATAAGCATGGTATGGTTTTCCACCTGATTCTGTCCTCTGCTATTTTCTTCCTCAGTGTTTCATAGTTCTCCCTGTAGAGGTCTTTCACCTCCTTAATTGAATATATTCCTAGGTATTTTATTTTCTTTGTTGCTACTGTGAAGGGTATTGAATCTTTGATTTGGTTCTCAGTTTGACTGTTGTTAATGTATAGGAATGCTACTGATTTCTATACATTGATTGTCTAATCTAAGATTTGCTGAATTTATCAATTCCAGTAGTCTCATGCCAAAATCTTTGGGGTTTTCTACATAAAAGATCATATTGTCAGCAAAGAGTGATAGTTTGACCTCTTCTTCCCCCATTTGAATGCCCTTGATTTGCTTCTCTTGTCTGATTGCTCTGGCTAGGACTTCCAGCACTGTTGAGTAGAAGTGTTGATAGAACCGGAACCAGACAAAGGTGCCCTCTAAATGGGAATGATTTCAATTTTTCCCCATTCAGTTGGCTATGGATTTGTCATATATGGCTTTTACAAGTTTTAGGTAAGTCCTGTCTATGTCAAGCATGCTGAATTTTGTTGAATGCTTTTTCTGCATCTATTGAAAAGATCCTATGGTCTTTGTTTTTGCTTCTATTTATGTGGTGAATTACATTTATAGATTTTGAACCATCCCCGCATCTCTGTGATGAAGCCCACTTGGTTGTGATAGATTATTTTTTTGATAGCACCTGAATTTGGTTGGCTAGGATTTTGTTGAGAATTTTTGCACCTATATTCATAAAGGATATTGGTCTGTAGTTTTGTTTTTTTGTTGCATCAGGTCAGGTCTTGTCTTGAAGAATTCCCTCAGCCTTTGCTTGTCTGAAAAGGTCTTTATTTCTCCTTCATATAAGAAACTTAATTTTTCAGGGTACAAGATTCTAGGTTGGGCAGTATTCTGTTTGAGAAGAGTGAGAATGGGGCCCTGGTTTCTTCTGGCTTATAAGGTCACAGTTGAGAAGTCTGCAGTTAGTCTGATGGGTTCTCTTTTGTAGGTTACTTGCTTCTTTCACCTTACAGCTCACAGGAGGGCCTTTTTTTGTGGTTATTTTGGTCAGTCTGATGACTGTGTGTCAAGGTGCGTTCCTGTTTGCAATGACTTTTTCAGGAGTCCTTTGAGCTTCTTGTACTTGGATATCTAGGTTTTCAGCAAGGCCTAGGAAATTTTTCTCCATTATATCCTCAAATAGCTTATCCAACTCATGTGTATTTTCTTCTTCACCCTCAGGGATGCCTATGATTCTCATGTTAGGCCTCTTCACATACTCCCCCGTTTCTTGTAGGCTTTTCTCTTATTTCTTTGATCTATCCTGAAATTGACTTATTTAATTGAAGGTGTTATCTTCAATCCCTGAGATTCTTGATGCTTTCCACTGTGTTTTGTAATTCCTTGAATAAATTCTTCTTTTCCACAAGTCCTGTTTGATTTTTCTTTAATATTTCAATTTCTTTAGTGGATTTTTTTCCATTTCCTGGATTTTTTTTTGTGGTTTCTTTCTGTTCTGTATCCATTTTTTCTTGCATATCATTGAGTTTTCTTACAATCCATGTTTGAAATTCCTCTTCTGTCATTTTAGTGTTCTGAATTTGGTTGAAGTCCATTGCTAGAAAGCTGGTGTTCCCCTTTGAGGGTTTGTTTTCCATTTGATTCTTCACACTTCCAGAGTTTTCTTGCTGATTCCTTCCCATCTGGATCAGCTTACCTTTAGATGATGACATGCCCAGTTTAGTCTCTGAGCCAGTAGGTGGTGTTTGTGGGTTTCAACCACACCCTGTATGATGAGCCAGTAGATACAGTAAAAGGGTGTGTAAATTGATCTTCCTGTCAGTAGGTGGCGCTTGCTGGGAGGAGTAAGATGCAGTGTTGTTTTGGGTCCTATAACCAGCTCTTGTTCTTCTGGAGAGGCACTTTCATGCCTCAGTAGTGGGTGGCGCTGAATTGGGTGAGCCTGCCCTCAAGCTCCACAAGTGCCGTTTGCAGGGGTCAAATGTCTTTTCTCTGCTTCTGGGCAAAGCTGCCACAGAGGGGCTGAAATGGCCCCACTCAGTGAAAAAGTCTGCCTGTGGGGTTGGGGCTGAGACCTGCCATTTGGAGCAGGCCTCGCTCTTTTCTACCCTCCTCTACTCCGTGGTTTCTCCTGGGCTTCTGCTGACAGACAAGACCTCAAGCCAGTGGATCTCCCCTGTTATGTGAGCCAAGAGGTTCCCTGCCCAGGATTTCAGCCTGAGCTGGGGAGCACGGCCCTCCCATGAGAGGAAAGTTGCCCCTCAAGCATGCTGCAGCCAGGACACACTTCGATCTGCCCTTGAAGGCACACATACCTCAGTAGACTAGTTCACAAATATCCCTTTTGTGTCTCTGAGCAATGCAATCGAGACCTGGGTGTACAGGATCTGGCCTGCAGGCCTGTCCCCCGGGCCCAGAGAGAAATCCCTTACAGAGAGAAGAATGCTGGTCTCAAGTCACCCATGGAGTGCCTAAACTGGATTGATGTCTCTCTGCCTTGGGATCTGCCCCACTCTGCTGGAGTCACCAGGCAAGCAGCACCTTGGAGGGCTGGTGGGTAGGAAGCTCACAGTCTGGGTATTCCTCAGTCCACTGTAGGGCCCCAAAAGGAAAGGTCCCATTCCCTGTGGATGCCTCTGGGTGGTGGCTAAATTGTCTCTCTCTGCAGCCAAGGTAGGGAAGGGGAAGGAGAAAATGAAGCAACATGGTGCCTGCTGATAGGCTCAGGTCTGCATGGCAGGAGGTCCCCAAGAGGCTCACTGGTGGCAGCCATCTCTGGGCTGGTGTTAGCAGGTCTCTCCAGCAGCTCAGGATCCCATCAGCAGTCTGAGATGCAAGGGAGGGGAAATTTAACTGCTCCACCTACCCTTGTCACTGGTAGCCACACCTCTTGGGGTTTAGACCCTGCCAAT